>PVIC010000947.1:0-90686 GCA_004025085.1 Thryonomys swinderianus | reverse complement strand
GATCACAGGTGTGAGCCACCATGCCTGGCAGGATCTTATTTCTTAATCCATTCTGCCAGTCTGTGTCTTTTAATTGGTCCATGGAGCCATTAATATTAATGGTTATGACTGATATGGCCTGATTTATACCCATCATGGTGTTATCCTATTCTTGGCTCTTTTATTCTTTGCTCTTCCTCTTTCTACTCAGTTTCATGTCTTGCTCACTAAATTCACTCTACTAGGTCTCATGAGTTTTTGACCTTCATTGTTTTTCTCCACGATGTTCTTTAGAATGTTCTGGAGTGCAGGTTTTGTAATTAAGTTCTTCAGGTGTTCTTTGTCATGAAAATATCTTATTTTTCCATTGATTTTGAAAGATAATTTTGCAGGATACATCAATCTAGGTTGCAAGTTGTTTTCCTGCAATGATTGAAACACTTACCTCCGGGTTCTCTTTGCATTGAGCATTTGTGTTGAAAAGTCTGCTGTGATCCTGATGGGCTTCCATTTGTACATGTTTTTTTTTCTTTTCCCTAGCTGCTTTCAGTATTTTGTTCTTTTGTTGGATATCTGGAGCCTTGATAAATATATGCCTGGGTGTAGATTTTTTTAATATTTATGGGGTTTTGGAATTCTATATGCCTCATTTATCTGTATGTCTAATTCTTTTCCTTTTCCTGTGAAGTTTTCTGCCATTATATCAGTAAATACTGATATAATGCACTGTCTCCTGCTTCTTTGTTGACTCCGATCAGCCTTACGTTATTCTTCTTTGAGTCATCTAGGAGCTGTAGGATTGGTCCCTTGCCATTTTCCATAAGTTATTCCTTCCCTGTTCATTGGCTGTGAGCCTTGTCTACTAGGTCTGAAATTTGGTTTTTAGCTTCATTCATCCTACTTCGCACTCTTTCATTCTCATTTTTGATGGACCTCTACTTGAAGCTCTTTATAATATTCCATCTGAGCTTCTATGATGCTCCTGATCTCTTCTTTAATGAAGTCCTTCACTGTGGGCAGCATCTCTGTTTTTATCTCAGAGATCAGTTCTGATTTCCATTTTAGTAGATCCGCTTTTGTTACCAGTTCAGAGAGTCCTGGCGATTGAGCTTCATTTTGCTCCATTTCCCTTTTCCCTGAATTCCCCTGTGGTGGTGATCTTTATGTCTGGGTTCTTGAATTTTTTCTCATTTCTGTTGTGCTGGTGAACACTATAAATCATTGTATAACCTAAGTGGTGCTTACCCAGACTTGTGCATACAGGAGTGGAGCTTTCATGAGGCTCCTGGCCTGAGTCCAATGTTGAGTAGGCTAGACTTGCCTTAGGTAGATGGATGTCCCACAAGGCGGCTGGCCTGGGTCCGGTGGCAGGCAGGCTGCTTGCAGGCAGCAGAAGTCACTGAACAGCCCCTGCGGGGGTCCAGGGTCCATGGAGGTCCCTGGGGCAGCTGCCCTGGGTCTGCTGTTGGGCCAGCTGCTTGCAGGCAGCAGAAGTCACTGCAAGGCCTCTGTGGCACTTACCCAGACCCTCCTGAGGTGGATGACCTGGGTTAGCTGGCCTGGGTCAGCTGGCCTGGGTTTGGTGGCAGGCAGGCTGCTTGCATGTGGTGTAAGTCACTGCACAGCCTCCATGGCACTTACCCAGACTCACCCAGGGGGAGCGGAGCTCCCAGGGGGCATCTAGGTTGGGTCCTGTGGTGGGCCAGCTGCTTGCAGGCAGTGGAAATCACTGCACAGCATCTGTGGTGCTTACTCAGATCCACTTGGGTAGATGGAGGTCCCTGGGTCCATTGGCTTGGGTCTTGTGACCGACACAGACCTTTTGTCCTGAAGGTTAGTTACCTCTCTTTGGTGGCTTTCAGACTGTGCTCTGCAGGGACCTTGGGTTTTCTGCAGGTGTCTCAATGGTTATTATGAATGTGAGAGAGAAAGTGAAGATAAGTCCTAGGAGTTCAAGATAGTGTAGTGAGCTACTGACTAGTGTTTAGATTTTATATACATTTCAATTGAGGAAAAGGTTTAAGCAATTTTTAAAATTTTTTATCTTTACTAGTACCTTGTATATACACATTGTGATCACACTCAATATTGGGAATTTGTACCAGTATATGACACGATTTAATTCTCATTTTTTCCCATTCCCTGACCCACCCCCAATCCCTTACTCCCTAAATACATAAGCTTTGTTTCCCTTTTTTATTTTATTTTTTTTTAAATCTCAAGTCAATTTTAAGACTCACCTGGTGTGATGATAAGATGCAGGAAAAAGGCTTTTTCATGAAATATCCCAAGTAGCTGCAAACTGACACTCAACAGGATAATGAATGGTGAATCTCTGTGGCCTGGGGTAATGAGGCACCACTGAGAGCCCAGAATGGTGCCAGGCAATTGGAAAGAACCCTGAGAGCCACTGGCTCATATCCAAAGCAGATCAAGGTTTCCTCTCTTCAGACAATAAGAAACACTGCCAGAGACAGCTCCCCCAGTGGAGGCTTTGCTAAATTCTGAGCAATTCCCAAAACTCTCTCCTCCACATTTAATTAAGTGCCTGTGGCAATTTCTCCAAGTTTATCCCCCACTTTCTTCCTTGCTCTTGACACTGCAGTAGCATCAGACTCACACAGTGCCATCTTTAAAGTAATTAATTTACTCAGTTATTTACCTATTTATTTGCTTCTGGTCTTTCTAGCTAGAATTTCCTTTGCTGGTTCTGTTCTCCTGAGAAGCACCAGTTTATCCTGGTTCAGACCCTGCCTCCTCCAAGATTTTCATTTTCCTTTATATAAAGTTAATCTTCTGAGACAGGCACACACACACACACACAGACATACACACACACGTGTGTGTGTGTGTGTGCATGTACTATATGAAAGTTAATGTATAATTTTTAATTTAAAATTTTTATTTTTAATTGGTAAATAATTGTAATTATGGGGTACTATGTAGTGTACTGAATATGCTTATACTATAGAATGATTAAATATATTTATTAACAAAGTTAATGCACATACTTTTTTTTTGAGACAGGGTCTCACTTTGTAGTTTGGGCTGGCTCTGAGCTCACTATGTAGCCTAGGCAAGCTTCGAACTCAGCAATCCTCCTGTCTCTGCCTCCCGAGTGCTGGGATTATAGGCATGAGCCACCACACCCGGCACACACATAATTATTTTTATAGTGAAAATATTTATTCTTTTCCCATTGATATATACAGTGCACTATTTTTTTTTATAATCACCATTCTGTGCAATGAACAATCAATGAGAATTCATATAGTTAATTTATCCTCTGGTTCTGTGACTTATAGAAAACTAATTGTGGCAAATGTTTGCTAATCCTTGGAGAGAAGAGAGAACTAAGTTGTGATATCACCTGATTCTAGCTTCAGGCTTCAACATCACATTAACTTGTGCCATTTGTATACATTCTAACCATCTTGCATACATTTCAGGTTTGCAGGTATTGAACCAAATTTAGAACTCATTCTTCTACCATTTCCATAAGACATAGCATAGGAAACCTTAGAAAGGGCAAATTGTATCTACAATGGCAGAGGCCAATGGCTATCTAGAGCCAGAGATGGAAGGAATTTTATGAGGAGAGTCACAAAGAGACTTTTTTCTGGATAATGGAAATGGTCTACATCTTGATTGTGCTAAGGGTTACACAAGCATAAAAAATTTATCGTCACCTATGTGTACATTTAAAATGGATGCTTTTTCTTGCATACAAGTTATATCTTAATAAAGGTGATTTTTTAAAAATCAAGTTTTCCAGGCCCAGAGATTTACCTCAGTGGTTCCAACACCTGCCTTGCAAGTGCAAGGTCCTGAGCTCGATCCCCGGTAACCACATACAATGCTGGGTGTGGTGACTCACACCCACCAGCCATCAATACCACATATCACAGTGCCAGGTGTGGTGGCTCACGCCTGTAATCCCAACAGTCAGGAGGATTGCTGAGTACTAGGTTTGCCTGGGCTACATAGTGAGCTCAGGGCCAGCCTGAACTACAAAGCAAGACCCTGTCTGTCTTAAAAAAAAAAAAAATCAAGTTTTTCAAAAGAGATCCCTGGTTTTCCAAATAGACTTCAGCACTATCTCTTTAGAACTTTCAGAGGCTTCTATGTCTATTACACATGAATCATTCTGCTGTGATTATCTGGTCAGCTGTCTGTTTCCCATGCTATTCTATAGGCTCTAGGTGTCAAGAAACTGTGTATTCATAAGCTTTACTGCAGTGCCCAACAGATAGTAGGCACTATGTATGAGCAGGTGACAAAAAGACTGAAACACACTGCTGACAATGTCCTGAGAGAGTCCAAAAGTGGGGAGGCTTTGAGCAATAGCACAGAGGAAAACCAGTAAATCTGAAAACAGCTTCCTTCCTATGATACTAGGCATCATCCTCAACCTCATATTGCCTCCTGGGTATCCAATTCTGAGACACATGTATGCACTCGAGTCCAGACATTGTGTGTGAGTGCATATGTGTGTGTGTGTTTTGCACTATGTGTGTGAATATGCCTTCGTGCAAGACATAATTTCAAAACTATTTCTGATATTTTCTTAGGATCTCTCCAATGCCAGAAGAGGCCCTAATTATTTCCAGTGTTTTTGGTTTTGTGATCTGTGCCAAAACTGCCTTGTTTCAAGAACCAGATGCTTGCTGGGCATTGTGGCTCAGGCCTGTCATCCAAGCACTGGGGAGGCAGAGGCAGAAGGATTTCAGAGTTCGAGGCTTGCCTGGGCTACATAGTGAGCTCAGGGCCAGCCTGAACTACAAAGCGAGAGCCTGTCTCAAAAACAAACAAACAAAAAAAAAAGAACTGGATGCTAGACACAAAAGTAGGTGCCATTGTCCTCAGATCTGCTCTCTAAGAAACATCCACAGGCTGTAATGAGGTTGGAAGAAAAACTCAGAATGAGTAAACATCTAGCCAGCAGGAGTGTCTATAACCTGAGTTTGTACTCACATCTGTGCTTTAGTTTGCTTAGCTAATGACACTTTCTCCTGCTATAGCCCAGAAGTCAGATGCACTGAGAGTCCCCGAGTTTACATCCTGTGAATCCCAGAGCTCTGGGTGAAGGAATAATGACAAAGCAAAAGATTTTCACATTAAAAAATATGGAGGAAACCTGAGCAATTAACAGTAGCTCTCTGGAACAAGTTGAGCCACACTGAGCTAGGAGTGGAAAGTGGGGCAAGGAGATGGGGCTGTTGCATTAGGATTGGAGAAAATCACATTAGGTGTTTTGAGTTGGCTACACACAGGTCGAAAGGATTATAGAGCAAAAGAGGACTCTGAGGCAGTGTAGATATTACTAACCACAGGAAGTGGCTGCTATTCTTGGGTTGTGCAACAGGAAGAGGTGGAATGATTGGGAGTGAGGAACAGGGCATGACAAGGAACATGTGGCCAGTTCTCAGGCCTCTGGTACAGGCTCTTTCGTGGCTGAGTCTTGGACCCCTGGGGCCAGAAGGCATCTGATGCCAAACACCAAAGCAGCTTGTGTGTGCGTGGCTGGTGCTGGTAGCAGGAATGCTGTAGTGGAGGGAGCCCAAGGAGCCTGGGCCTTGCAGCTATGCTCTCTTTCTACTGCTGGAGAAAGCTGACCGGAAATGGAGACCAAAGGAAATACAGTCCCCCATCCCGTGGTTTCTACTCCATCTTCCAGCAGAATGCAGCTGGCAAGGAGGTTGGGGGGATGAATTAGCTGATGCCTGGAAAATTAGTCTGGGGGGTGATCTTGCAACTAAAGGACAGTAGGTAAACAGCAAGCACAGGCACCATCTGTGGAGAGGAGGATTTTTGACCATGAAGAAAGGAAGTTGCTTATAAGAATTATAAGAAAAATACTGTTCAGAGGTTAAAAAGAATGAGTTGCAACATCTGGCTAGCCTCACAGGACTGGCCCCTGAGGGTTGAGGATAGGCCCAGCCCAAATCTGGGCTTCAGCTCTGAAATCCAGACTAATTCACCAATTAACTCAGGATGGTCCAGGCCTGGAAACTGCCCTCAAGCCATATTAACCATTTTGGCTGGGGATACCCCTGGGGAAAGGTCACTGCTGCCCCTTAAAGTAGGAAACTCAAGCAGTAGGACCAGGAGTGTTGGGAATTGGGCATCAGGGATCTCCCAGTTACCTTCTCAGCTCTGGATCACAGCAAGTACACACAGTCACGGCCAGGTTCTCCAGCTTGCAATTTCCTGGGGTCTACTACACTGACAGTTTCACATATTATGTTTTAATCGACCTCTGACCACATTTTAGTCTTGGACAGAATTGGAGGACACTGTGGTCTATGCATAAATAGATGCTAACTCCTGAGGTTTTATGTTTGTTTTAGTTTTTCCTTCTCCATATCCTTTATTCCATTCTTCTAATAGCACACTGGGTTCTTTTTTCTTATTCTTGCTTCCCCATTTTCTGGACCTATCCTCTTACTCCTTTTTATGTGGTATTGCTAAGTTTTGGTATGTGGCCTCCTCTGATCACAGGGCTAGGCATAGTTCATTCTAGCTGCTGACCAAGCAGCATCACAGATATTCTTCTTTACACTTATGCACAGAGAGAGGCTGCCTCTTTCCCCTGGAGTCTCCAAAGCAGTCATGATGAAGTTTGAGGCTGTCTGTAAGCAGACACACCATGGGGAAAGAGGCCGAAGCCAGTGTGTACAGCACTGTTGAGTCCAAGAAGAAAGGAATGCTAATGTTATCATTTAGGTCTCTGTGTTTCTCCACCTTGTTCTTCCCAGGTAGGCAAACCTCCCAATTCCTTTCTTCATTTACTCAGCTTGAGTTGGTAAAGCTCAATTTATGGCAAATGGTTGACATTTAATTGTCCTGTCCTTAGATTCTGGCAATGATTGTTCTGGAGCCAGTACTCCTGTATGAGTGAACACATATCTATTTTAGAGAAATCAATATACATTTGTATGCCAAGGCCAAATTTTGAACTTTTCTTTTAACCTCAGGTATGGATTTTGGCCATGTTATGCAATCAACCTAAGATGTAATCACTTGTGTTTGCTTTTCTTTATACCCAACGTTGTTTGATAGACAGCATCTGAATAAGGCAATTTTTCTGGACCTGTGCTCCTACCACCTTTGGATTTCACTGCTGAACTCCCTGTGGGTTGTCCTAGTTGATGTTACATTTCTCCAGCTCAGAGGACATCTGCCAGTCACAGTTAAATGGGCATAAAAGCAAGGCATGGAGAATCTCCCTGTATATATCAGTTCAATTAGCCTCCTAACCGTGGGTTTATCCAACTCTTCAGTGCAATCATCCTTTGTTGGAGAGCTGATCCTGAAGTACTACACCACATCAGAGATGAAAGCCAGGTCCATCTCTGGCCTAAGCAGTTTATAGCCCAGTGAAAGTGGCAGAGCAGGAAAATGCATTAGAGTGATGCAGTTCTTAGAAGGGAAAAGAGCTAGGAAGGTACCAAGGAGAACATAACAGAAACACCAAGTTCACATTTTCTGAGGAAGTGAGATACGAAAGCCAAAACGTAAATGGTGAGTAGGAGATGGCCAGAGATAGGGGCCAGAGGGGGTGTTGCAAGATCCAGTGGAGGAGGCAGATGGATAACAGTCAGCAGTTCTTGTTAGAAAACATCAGGTGAAAGTCAGGGTCTTGAGAAATATCTTGAAGGAATATAGAGAGTCTACTTCTGAGTGAACTTTTCAACATGAGAGCACAGAGATGAGACTGCCATGGCCCCTTCCGGGTGTCAAGCATGGGGAAGTCCACATTTTCTCCAGTCCAGATATTCACTGTGGGGATGCAGAAAGTGCTTATAACAGAGTATTACATATGGAATAAAATAGTTAATGTCTTTAATTCGAATCTGTCTAGTATGTCCCTTAATTCTCTCTTTCTGTAGAAAAATTTGCTGGATCATTTATTTGAAAGGAATGCAGAGTACAAGAAGGATAAACAGATGTTTCCAGAGAGGCTAGAGAGTTATGAAAACTCTAGTAACAGTTTCTGGTAGCAAAGAACAGTCCCCCCTTTCTTTAGTAGTAAAGAAGAAAATTAAATGAGAATGTCAAAATGATGAACTAGTGTGCCTGGGGTTAAGGTCTAGGGCTAATGTGATAATGTCGGCTTTGGAGCTAGACATTTTTTTTTTTCTTTTTGAGACAAGGTCTCACTTTGTAGTTCAGATTGGCCCTGATCTCACTATGTAGCCCAGGCAAGCCTTGAAGTCAGCAGTCCTGCCTCTGCCTCCCGAGTGCTGGGATTACAGGCATGAGCCACCATGCCCAGTATTGCAGTATATAGTACTGATTGCTGCTGGTTGTGAGTCACCAAACCCAGCATTATTGTAGGTGGTTACTGGGGATCGAACCAGGGACCTTGTGTTGGCTAGGCAGGCACTGGAACCCCTGAGCTAAATCTCCAGCTTGGAGCTAGACATTTTGGGTTTATTTCTGAAAGCTCTGGATAACTTTCCTCATCTCTGAGCTTTCAGTTTATGGTGACAAGGGAACAGGAGATTGGGGTAAATCAACAACTACTGTGTATTTATGTACATATCTGTGTATCTATGTAGTAGACACATGGTAGATATTCAATCCATGACAAATATTATAACTTTCTTATGATATATTGTCAAATCACTGCCCAGTGATATCATGGGACTAAGTGATTTTATGGGTATAAAGGGATTGGCCCATAAAAAGACACATGTTAACAGTTATTACTATTTATTGCTTTCATAGATATTGCTATATTTGGAGCATTCCTGAAGCCTGCAGTCTTACTGTGAAAAGAGTGATGAGAAACAGACTTTGGCACATAAATCAAGGCAGGAGTGACAAATATGTTCGTGTCACTTGCCAAATGACCAGTTGGCAGTGAATGTCTGGAATGTGCACCAAGAACAATTCTGAGGCATACATATCTGGCTCAGCAGGAGAATGTCCTTTCTGATAGATTAGCAATGTCTGTTTGAGTGGCACAGTGAGTCATCAGCATGCGTGTCATGTATTTGCTTTCTTTAGAGTGAAATGTCATTCTAGACAGTCAATTTAGGAGCGTCAAACAAAGAGCCAGGTTTGATCTTGTCCACTTGTGCCAGTCTTCACTTACTCCATGTTTTACCCCTAGCACATAGCTGAGGCATGGCCAGGGCCCAAACCCAGCTGCCTTTTCCTCAGAAAACTTTGGCTGGCATAAATCAAGACCTGTAAATCCACCCGTCGATGACACAGGCTGTGTGCCCAGCCCAGGCTCTGCAAGCGACAGAAGAGGAGGGAGTTGCCTAGTGACATGACACAAAGGGTGTCTTTGATTCATCTCCCAGTACCAACCCCAAGCTCATGGCCAACAGCGAGTAACGGCTGCAAATGGGCAATAGAACTCCTTTAAAAATGTCACTTCTCTGTAAAATGTAAATGTTTAACATTTAGACATGAACACTGACTCCTAAAATGCCTAGTGCTAGGTGGCTTTTTTTCATTCTTTGAAGAAATCTTTGTCCTCCCATAGTGAGAGATTTCACTGCTTGATATATACCACTATGCTTGTTAAATTGCTGGCATGTCTTGCCCCAGATAGGACAGCGAAGGAGCAGATTTGCTGGGCACTTTATACCTTGCCTGTCAATGCCGAGCATTAAATATACAGTACAATTCCATCTCTAGCCACTGCTCCAAACTTCTCTGAACTCTGAACGTGAGAGATTTCATTTTGTTTTCAGTTATCCCGGTCTTCAAAATATGAGATTATGTCATTGAAGGTCAAGAAAGACCAAAAACAGCAATAAAGAATATTCATTGGAAATTCTCTTTTAGACCCACTTAGCAGCTAATTCTGTTTCATGAGCCCGAGACAAAGGGGCTCCATGTAAATGAAGAGTTGAAGAATAGTTTTTGGAGTTGAATTCCTTTTCCCCAAGACATTTCTAGTAAAGGTGTCCCTGATCGCAACCCTGGCTCTCATGCTGATCAGCATTTGGACAGAGGTAGACCTAATATAAAAAGTGATTCAATCTTGAGATGTGTTTCAGAGGCAGGTGACAAGAGTAGCTGAGGCACAGGAATGACTGGGCACACAGAGAACCTTGATGGCAGTTTCCTTTTCATTTTACCCATTTTCTATTTCCCCTGGAGTGTGTTGTTTGGTCAATTTGTTTTTGCGTTCCCCTTGGAGCCTCCCACAGAGTCTCGACCATAGTAGGCCCTTAATATCTATTGGTTTAATTAAATAAGTAATGAGTCACGGGCAAGTCTGGCATTGATGTCAGATATTAGGTCTAATGTTCCAGAGAATGAGCTTTACAGCCTTGCTTGAATCTGTTAGCCTCTCAGTACATGGTTTTATGTTAATCTTATCATAGTCTTTGGATGTAATTATGATAGAAGTCATTATCCTTAATTGACCAACAAAATACAGTGGCCAGATAGGTTATATATTTTTTCTATGATCACATGGATCCAATGAGCAAATCAAAATAAAAATTCTACCTTTGGTTTGCGGCCTAAATTTTTCTTTTCAGTTTGCATTGTTGCATGTTTTTACCTTATACCGTGAACCCAGGTGAGGCAAATGAGGAGCTGAGGGCATTTGCAAGACCAGGAGAGGGAGCACTTCCTTAAACAGCACGCCCAGGTGCTTCGCTTGCTTCATTTTCCGCCAGCCTCGAGGATCTTTGTATGGAAGCAAGAATGAAGGGATTTTCAAAACTTGTAAATCCACCCCATAGATTACACAGATTGTGCCCTGCCCAGGATTTCCAAGGGACATATCATGATTAGCAACACTATAGGGTTGAACACTACCTTGACTAGCTCACACAGAAAGGTTCTCAGAGCCAAAGCACATGGAAAGGGTTATCTACAAGAGCTTGTATCCTATATAACCTCTTTTATAGACCTCCATGTTGCTCCCCCAGGTGCCTGCAAATTGCCTGCACACCTCAGTAGGAAGTGGTTTGCTGCGTCAAATGCATTCATCTAATGGCCACACAATTTCCTGTGGGCACCAGGATCCTTTATTAGAGAAATAATATAAAGCTCTGACTTATTTCTAGATATGATGTTTCAAAACTGACCAATTCTCTTGGGAATTCCTTTGCTCTAAAACTAGCACCTGCTGAAGGTATCATCTCAGGCTTTTCACTTCTACAACAAATGACAATACTTGTCTTGGTAACAGTAAAATCCTGTTTTTCCTTGAGCTGAAGTCCTCTCTACAATGTCTACAGTGTTCAAGGAAAATGGCACTCTAGACCAACCCAGATGCTCTTAAAATTAGAAAGTCAAAGAATATAGTAATATGTTCTCCAAACTTGGGTTCCTGGGGTTCAGTTGGGAAAGCATAAGCTCCTTTTGAGGAGCTTGCTCAATGAAACCAAGAAGAATATCAGAGATAGTATAATTTGATAGAAATCATATAGGTTTATTCTTGTTATTTAAAAATTAAATGAAACATTTATAGACAGGCTTGGACAAAAGAAAAAATTCAACTCTAATATTCACATCATATTGGGTTTTTTTGTCTTCTCTATTCTTTCATGTAAGTGGTTGTACATAGCATACATGTGGCCTGGGGGTGATTACTGTTGTTCCAATGAGATTTTACTACTGAGAAAATATTTGATTATTTCACAGAATGCATAATGAAAAACCATCTCTAATCTGAAACATAATAAAGAATTATACTTTACATCAAAAGAAGTTTAGCTATGTTTTCCTTACGGAAACATTCACTAGAAACAAAGGGAGGACAGGAATGCATAAACAGTGCCTGAGGTAGAGAGGAAAGAGGTTATTCTTGAGATTAAATAAAGCAGGTACACTAGCATTTTACAGAGTATTTTATAATCTTCCAGGTAAATTCTCTGGTTCTTAATGATGCCACTTTGAAAATAGGCTGAAGCCAAGACTAGAACTTTTTCTAGTGAGAAAGGAAGGAGCCTAGCGAGTCAGGGATTGTTGCCCAGGCAGTGTGGGACACCAGGGAAAGGCTCTACAAACACGGAAAGGGAGACGTTGAGATGGGGCCAGACATATCCTGCTCCATGATTCACTTTAAGATTTTGAACTGGGTTTGTAAACTTACAGCTTTGTGATTGTATGCATCCCTTTTAAGTGAGTTGAATTCAGAGTTTCAGTATTTCAGATCATCTTAATGAGGTCCTTAAAGAACCTTTAAGTCATCATCATATACCTAATTTAAGTGAATCCTATTAAGGCAACAAAACCAGTAAACAGCAGTATGCATTCCTCTCACACAGGCAAAACTGGTTGAAAAAAATCTTTCTTCTAATGTCAGCTATATGTTATGTTTTGCAGGGCAGGGCAGCGAGGACATAGGGATAAGAACTTATCTGTGGGAATATTTATCTGAAGAAAAAAACCCTTAAAATTCTGGTGTGGTCAGCTGCCTTTTTATACCACAAATTGTACCCTTTATTCACCAAGAGATGAAAGAAGAGTGGAGAAAAGGTGAAGTTTATAGTAACAGTATGAAGTGTTACCAGAGGAACCAAGAGACACAGCTATTTGATGCTAGATCTGTACCCAGTTCAAGACAGAAAGTTTCTTGGGTCTGGAATTTTTAAAATGGCCTATCTATTTACATAACTAGAACAGCTGCACCACACAGGAGCCTTTCCTGCACAGCTTTTCCTCGAGCATAGGTTGGGCTTCTGCACAACCTGGTTGTCTTAAGCTACTCAGATGTTTTACATGGTGTCTGACTTTCTGCAGAGTAAGTGAGTCAAGAGGCTTGTGTAGAAACTGAGGCTTTCTATGTCTTCACCTAAGAAGGCCTAAAACATCCCTTTTGCATAGCACATTCTATTGTGCCAGTCAAACAAATCATTAAAGTTGGCATAAGTTTAAGGAAATATAAATAGGCTTTACCTCTTTTTTTAAAAAATTGAATTCTTTATTCATACATTTTATATACACATAACAATCACACTCAACATTGGGAAATCTGTACCCATATATGACATGCATTAATTCTCATTTTTATACATTTCCCTATCCACCCTATGACCCCAACCCCTATATACATATGCTTTCTTTCTTTTTCTTTAAGATGATTCTTTTTCTTTCCCCTCATTACTTTCCCCTACCCTTTTCCCTTTGAATATTTCCTATAGGCTTTACCTCTTAAATGAAGAAATAGAAAATATTTTGTTACCATCTTTAATCACTATACCATCATCAGGCAATGGGTGAACCCAAAGAAACTACATATACTCTTTAGATTTCAGGTCAAGAGCAACAGCGTTCTCACCAGTTTATTACTGTGAGGTTGCACTGGCCTATAAGCTCACAAACAAGGTATGCTTGGGGGTACCCAAGGCTGGAAAGTAATAGACTTGCCCACTGAGTTCCAACCTTCTTTTGAAATCTTCTTATGGAAGTTTGTTTGTTTTATTGATTTTCTTCATTTTTATTTCAATATGCATGTCTGAGCATCTCATTCAGAGAGCTGGGTCAAATCAGCCTGTAGAATATGGATAATGGTAAAATTTTCCATGTTATTCTCAGACCAGCAACTGGCTCCTTCTTGGTTTCCAGGGGATGTGTAGATGGATGTTGTGAAGCCAAAGGCATTCCTAGGGGTGTGATGACATCCTGATGGTGCCCAGGATTTGACAGTTGGGGAAAACTCCCTAAAACACAGCTCACACTTTTCTAACCTGCTTAAAATGTGTTTATGTTTGTATAAATAGAATTATTAAAGTAATAAAAACAAGATAAAATTGTACATATTTGCCTTCATAAATGTACTTTTTATCACTATATAGTGCATTTAATATAGCTTATATAATCATCTTCATCTTTTAAAATATTTGTAGTTTTCTTGTTGGAGTGAAACTATTTTTTTCAACATTTATTTCCATATCTCTTTTGAGTTGTTCTCCGAAGACTGATTTCCTAAGATAGAATTCTGAGGTTTCAAGATCTTAGATCTGAAATTAACCATGTGATCTCAGTCAAATTATTTTCCTTCATTTTGTTTATAACTGGAAGGGATTGAGATTTATGGTCCTTCCTAGATCTAAGATGCGTTAATCTCAGAGGCATATCAGCAATGTTTCCACTTCGTACAATTCCAGACCCCAATAAAGTCTCAGGTTCCTCTTAGGGTTGTAAGTGTATAGCCAAGTAGACCTCTGTGGCGACCTTGAGCATATAGCCTTTCTGTCATGAAAGTCCCCCCTGTAATGCCCTTTACATTACTAACACCTTTGAGCATTAGTATAAATTGACAAAATCCCTATCAGAATAGACACATATTCAGGGCTTTTATTGTTCTGTTTCTTCTAGGATTTGCCTGTTTCCATCATTTTGTGCAGCTAGCTAATTGACTTTTTCCAGAGAGGTTGTCTGAGACTTCATCCAATTACATCCACAATTCCCATCCTACTCCCATTCCCTACCCCTTAGATGTACCACTGTCCTAGGAAAAGCCAGAGGGACAGAAGGCCATGAAGCAATGCATCTTATACTTGAAGAAATACAAATAGAGCTCTTTAAAATACAGATTCTTATGCCTCTTCTCAAAGATTTTTGATTCATTGGGGTAAATGTGAGCTTGGAAAGTGCATTTTTACCAGTTGAGGCTTCTGTTGTTACTACTGCTGCTGTGTTTTTAATAGAAGTGGTCCAAAGAAATCTCAATCAGTAAAAAATGACCTTTTGAGTTCAATTTCTGTTTCTTCTGTTTCCTTTTCTCACCTGACTCCTAGGTTGTCTGTATGTCTTTAGGGAGGGGGAAAATTGAAATCCAGTCAGTTTCCTACTGCTCAGGTCAATACTGCCTAAGGATTTCCACAGGCCCAAATATGGACAGTGGTACCCACCTCACATCTCATGGGCCTGCCTGGCAAACTCACTACAGCCACGGAGCTGTCAGTGCTTTTGGCTAATGGCTTCTTGTGGAAAAGCTTTCTGAGATTTTTGTTAATTCTGCTATTTAAAAATAGTCAAAGCCCCCACCTTGGCAGTTTCAAAGCTTGCCTCCAGCTTTATTGTTAGTTTTCACAAGGGATATGAAGGCAACAGCATCTAATGTTGAAGAAATGGCCCTGAAGGAAATGAACCAATATCTATGGGTAGTCTCATATTGATCTCCTCTGTCTCTGCTGGAACACCTACTTTTCTCTCCTATGGCTGTTTTGAGTCTATTCCACGTACCACCAGAGCAAATATTGATCCCCTTCTAGTTGCACTTGAGCTGGGAAAACTTATTCAGAAGTAATCAGATATGATATCTACTATTGATTGCTATGCCTGTATTCATTTTCTACCTCATCTCTTTCTTCTGAAAGAATCCTGATTTTACTCATATTCCACTCTCTTCTGTTCAGCCATGTGGTTCCAGAGAAGGTGGACCCAATCTCAGATCTAGACTTGACTGTCCCAAGCCAATCACAGCAGTCTTATTTCCTGTGTTAGTGGTTAAAATAAAACTATTTTGACTTAATATGACTTAATTCTGGCCAATGTCATTTGAAAGAAGAGTTCCCTCCCATAATGTGACTCTCTGGTGTCCTTTCTCTCCTTGAGAGAGCCTGTAGCCCACTAGGACCTACTTCTGGCTCAGTAGGTTTCAACCTTTTCAGAACTAAAAAAATCTGTCTCAGGTTATCTGCTTCTGTCTTTTCTTTAACACTGTTTTTACACTATGATATGACATTGTCATTAAGAAAATGAGTTCAATAATTGACTTTTTCCTCTAACTGGGTCTTCTCATAAATGTTTGTGGCTCTGTCTAAATTTTGTTTCAAGATTTCCTCTATTTCAGAAGAAAAATTTTTGCTGCATGTGTTGTTGATACTTCCCTTCCTATTCAGAAAGGTCCTCAGCTGCCAATCTCTGTTGCTCAGGCAGAAGATGATGAAATTCCTCTGTAGACATTTCCTCTGAGTGACCCTCCACCAGTTCCTCACTGTCACCACTGTCTCCTTGCAAGACTGTGGACTCAACCACATGGCCAATTGAAGGCTCAGGCTCCTCTACACAGCCTTCAAAGTATCTCTCCTCTATAGTTTTAGCTCATATTTTATTGTAGGGAAATCTCTGTGTCCTTAGAAGGATATTGGTTCAGGATTTCTCAATTAACCCTGCACAGAAAAGGATATTGTAATGTTCCTTCTAGAACTCTTTAAGGGTTAAATTTGTATCTGAGACAATCTGGAAGCACTTCAGAATCAATTCCTCAGTGTAGAACTTCTTTTTTTGTTTGTTTGTTTTTTTGTTTTTGTTTTTGCTTTTTGGAGACAGGGTCTTGCTTTGTAGTTCAGGCTGGCCCTGAGCTCACTATGGTGCCCAGGCAAGCTGCCGTGAGCTCAGCAATCCTCCTGTCTCTGCCTCCCAAGTGCTGGGATTACAGGCGTGAGCCACCATGTCCGGCATTGTGGTATGCGGTGTTGATTGTTGGTGAGCGTGTCTCCACGCCCAGCATTATATGTGGTTACCAGGGATCAAACTCAGGACCTTGCGCTTGCGAGGCAGGCGCCGGAACCACTGAGCTAATCCTCCAGCCCAATGTAGAACTTCTTAAAGTTAGCCATAATCTGCTGGTCTCTAAGGAGTTATATTAGGTGGGAGGAATTCAACTGAGAACCATGGGAATTCTTCAGTCAATTCTTTTAAATCTCCTGGGTGAGCAGGAACATTGTCCATGAGGAGAGACTGGGGAGGTAAATCTTTGTCCTTTAGGTATCTCTTAGCTGTAGGACGGAAAGCCTCCCTGATCCAAGTGGAAAAATGTACTTTTGTTATCCAGAATTTTGAGTTAGATCTTGATATAACCCCTAGACTATTCTTCATGACTTTGTTTTCTAAACACTCTATGAGTTCTGATCACTCAAAGTGATAAACCAAGAGAGGCTTCATCTTGAGGTCACTACATAGCAATAAGGACAGCAATAAGAGGCATAGCAATAAGGTTAGCCTTTCATAGACTGGTGACCTGACATTTTCTCCTCTTCCTGGGTAATGTATTTTCTCAGGGGCATTTCCTTACAGAGAAGGCCAGTTTCATCACAGTTGAAAACTTGATGAGAGCAAAAGCCATTTCTCTGTGACATCATTTTGAAGTAGTATGTGTAATTTTTAGCACCTCTTTTATCAACATTGGCTGCCTGACCATGCTTAGTTATGCTACGAATCCCAGTTCTCACTTTACAATTGTGAAACAACTCAATGGCATGAAATGTTTCATCATTATCACTTGTTGATGGATTATCCTTTATGAGATCTGCATTTATAGACCTACCTTTTTCACACATTATAAACTTAGGTTATAATGTGTCACCTGCCTTTCATTTATTCATACTAATGATAGCCTTTCTACTTCATCTAACCTTGTCTATTATGACTTACTAGTTCGAATAACGGCTTTAGCAACACTAGCTTTCTTATACAAATCTTTTCTTGTTGAGATGCTGATACACACACACACATACATACATATATATGCATGTATATGTATTACCAAGATTGGCCACAGGAATGCCACTCTCATATTTCTCCACAATTTCCTTCTTTTCATTGAAATTGCTTTGTTAGCTTCCCTTCCTTTCTTAGCTACTTTTCTAGCTTTTTTCGGGGCCGTTTTGACAGTAGTAATCATAGTGATTACATAAAACACTGACTAAAATCATGTCCACAAACAACCGTATCTGGGTTCAGACTGATGCTTATGAACACATTTCTGGCATTGCAGTGTTTTATTTACAGCCACACAAGTGGCTGACATTTGGGTAGTACCTCAAGACTGGTCATATGTGAAAACTAAAATTCCAGTTCTTACCCAAGTGCTTGTATTTGAGGCTGGATGTAACTCAAAGGTCCACTAAATCTTCTTCCTTTGCATGTCAACATATGAATTACTAGTGTTATACCCTGAAGCTACTATTTTATGACCACTAGAGAAGTTAATTTGAGGGCGTACTGAAGCTGACATACGAAGATAGAAGAGCATCAGAATGGAAAGACTTAATTTTGAGAAGCACTGATTCCCCCTACCTCAGGCTTCCTTTTAGTTAACATAACAAATATTCAATGGTTAGTTCATTAACAATCTATGATTTCTGCCACTCGTACCTGATAATTTTTAAGAAAATCTCTTAGTAATTATATCCATGGACAAAAGATTTAGAGTTTAGACTTCTGTTTCAAATTCTTAAGGCACATTCATGGCACAATTCATAGAATATCTAATTGTACTTATCATTTTCTAGATATCCAAAGCAAAGACCGAGAGAGGAAATAAATTGGTACGGGGCAGTACATTGGGGTTCCAGTTCCAGCTTCTTGTCCTTGCTCAGTGAGCATTTTCAGCCTGGCAGGAAGTATTGCTCCTTAAGCTACCCATTCTAGCTTTCAAAGCCCTCGCTGCCCTCTGTGCCATTAAGGAATATGGCACATGTGTCTCTGACTCCTACACATTCCTCTCCTTGGGGTTCAGGTCAATGATGATTAGTCTGAACAGGGTTCCTTTGTTCTTCTGAGAAATTTATATTCATCTGAAGACTTGCTGAGGCCTGTTACTTTTTAAATATTATGGTCAACTGAAGTGTATACAAGAAAAACAGCTACCCTCTTTCCTAATGAAAGTCAAATTTGCATCATCTAAAGTAGCCCCTGGATGTTGAGTTAAATCTGCAGGTGAGGAAGGGTCCTTGAAGGTGTCTGCATCTCACATCTGTGACTCAAGAGACCAGAGAGTCACTCTTCTCACTGACCTGACTGTCACCATAACACTGGAGGGAGTGGGAAGTTCTAGCTTCATCTCCAACAAAGGTAGAACCCTCTGTAATTATACGCGGCCCCTGTGATCGGGTAAGAACACTTGGATTGGCTGTTGTAAATGCTCAAAGATAACAAAGACAAGAGAGAAATTAACATGAATTTGAAAACTGCATGGATAAATCACTCATTTTCAGTTGGATTCCTATACTTAAAGTACTTGTATTAGATCAGCAAAAGATACATATATGCATCCAGATTATGGTGTTAGCTTTTAACTTGCTAGTATTTCTTGAATTGAACCAAGGAATTTGGTTGTTGATGATAAGTGCCAGTAGCCTAAAAACTAGCACTTGACACAATATGAATTTTTCCCAGAAACTTTTCTCACTAGACTTTCCAAAGTCAAGCAAGATCCATATTTAAACCATCAATAGTAGCAGGAGGAGGCTTTGGTTTGAGTTGTTACCTCCAAAATATTTATGTCTACAACACTGTAAAGGAACAGAAAGAAAAGAGTGTGGACCACTTGGGGTGAAGACTACATTAATGTCTAGAAGAGATAATTACGATTTAGAAAGGTAGAAACAAATCATTGTGAGGCTTTTTGCTTTTTGGGAGTTTTGCTGAGAAATAGAACAGAACAATTAGTACCAACTTGTGTCTGAGTTCTTTGAATAAAAGACTTTATCACTTTGCCTTATGGTAAGTGAATGAGTAAATGGCAGAAGTTGTAAGAAAACTAGAAAGAAAGCAAAGGCAAATGAGTATTTTTAAAGCACATTTTATTGGAAAAAAAGTAAGATGACATAGAATGGTCAGGTTGGAAAGTTTCTAGTGCTTAAGAGCAGATAATCTATAACTTCTACAAATTCTTCCAGAGAATAGAAGGAAAGATAGGTCAACTAATTTTTGGAGGCTAGTCTAATCTAAACTGTAAATTAGTATAATCTAATCCAAATCTGAAAAACATTATACCAGACAAGAAATGATAAGCCAATTTTACTGGCAATGTACATATAATATTTATACATAAGTGGTAATAGATTGAATTCAGCAGCTTTTTAAAAAATAAAAATTACTGATCACATATAGCCTATCCTAAAATTTGAAATTATCATTAGAAAATTTTATCAATGAAATGTGCATTGATAGATTAAAGGAGCACAAGCATATACTCATTGACATACATATAGAAAGAGAAACATTACCAAAGTTCAAAATAAATCATGGTTTTCAAAAATGTCTAGTAAATTAGAGATAAAATGAAATTTCAGTTTGCAAAATTTTAACCCAATAATGGCTATCTTCCAAATTCTATAACAAATACCACTATTCAGCATTGTACCAATGGTTTATACTATATAGCATTAACTTGATGATATTAGTGTAGTAAGATATGAAAATAAGGCAAACTATAAGGTTCGGACTTGCAAGAAGCTTTCATTATTTACAAATGATTGATTTTTTATGTAGAAAAAATCCTAAGACTATTCTTAGAAATTAATAGGATTACAATGTTTGAAATCTAATCTTCTGGTGCCTCTCAAATTTACTTGTCAATGCATTTTAAAAGGTGGAAATATTATAGCAATCCTCCTAATTTTATGATAACTCATATTTATTTTTGAGGCTGAGTTAAGGATGGAGAAGGGATGTTGTAGTGAATTTACAATACCCAAGGTAGTTGGAAAAATCACTGACTATTACTAACATAGAGTACAACTTCAAAGGAACAGTCCTTTATAACAGACATTCTTATAAATTTAGTTTATCCAAATAGGCATATTCTGACCTCAAAATTATAAAACAAGGGCTCCTAAGATAAAAATTTTCAACTTTTGAGAAAGTTGTTTGTTCTTCTTAGCAAACAGTTGTCAGGAAAAATTCTATTTTAGCAAGATTCAAATTTAGCTTAAATTTTAATGTAATCAGCTTGTAAATATTCACTAACCTTTTATGTATCACCTGAGAATAGGTAATAATTTGCTCAGTGTTTGTCTTTTGCAGGTACTTAAATTAATATTCTACTTTTCAAACTTTGTACTTAAATTGTCAACCAGTCTTTGCATTCTATATCTCATTATTTCTACCCATGGCTAAATTAAGGAATATGGAATTTAACATTCACTATCTCACACATGAGAGGGCCCATTTAAAACTAGGAAGACAATTCAACAAGTGTGCTATATAAAAGATTATACAGAAATCAACACAATTCCCATACCTTAGGGACAATTTTTAAAATGTAATAAGTAATGCTAACTGTAGTGTAGAGTTACCTAGACATAAATACAACAAAGGACTATATTATGTGAAATATTTAAAGCTTATAGGACAAAAGAGATTTGAATAGAAAATATATAACACTGTTACACAGTGAATTGCATTCCTCACAAAATATATCTGACGGACCAAAAGTGTAGCTCAGTGAGGGAGTGCTTGTTTGGCATCTTTGAGGTCATGGATTCCATCCCTAGCACACACAAAAACAAAAAGCAGTTAATGGTCTAACCCCAAAACCTAGCTGGAAATATGGCTGTATTTGGAAATAGTGCCATTATGAATTTAGTTATGATGAGATCATACTGGAGTAGGATAGATCCTTAATACTGATGTCTTTGTAAGAAATGTGAAAGATTTTGTGAAACAGGAAATATAGGGAAGGTGGTAAGGGAAAGTAATGAGGGGAAGAATAAATATGATTTGAAAAGAAAAAGAAAGCACAAGCATATAGGGGGTGGAGGGTTGTGACGTGTGTAGGGATATGGGTAAAAATGAGAATTAATTCATGTCATATACTGGTACAAATTCCCCAGTGTTGAGTGTGATTGTGAGCTGTATATAAAATGTACCAATAAAAAATTCACTAAAGAAAAAGAAATGTGAAAGACACAGGAAGGGACAGGAAGGAGGCGGATACAGACCCAGGTGAGGATGATGATGACTCTGGGCAGGTAGGGAGGAGATTGCTCTTGTACTGTCACAATCCCCTGAGTACCTGGGGCTACTTGAGGCAAAGAGCATTGATCCTGGACTTTCAATTTCCAAAACTATGAGACAAGGAATTTCTGTTATTTAAGCCACTTGGTGATAGGGTAGCTCTAGGAAACTAACTTCCTCCCTTTGGAAGGAAGACTTTCTTTTTAATACCAAGGAGGTTCATTCCTACTTTCAACACATATTTATTGTGCTCAGGCAGTGTGCCCACGCTACTCTCCATATTAGAAATTCTACTGCAAATAAAACAGACTACACTTTCTGTCCTCAGGGAGCTTCCAGTGTAGATGGCAATATGGAAATGGATTCTAAGATGCATGTGGGAAAAAGTAGAGTTCCACATGAAAAGATACAGACACAAGCGTAGAATTCTACATAAAGTTGTGCTTTTACTGCTGTAAGACTAGAAAAATAAATAGAGCTCAAAAGAAAACCAGAAACAAACATGTCTATAATAGTGTAAGAAGTTGCCATGTTATTGATGGGGGATTATTAATTGGTAAGAAGCATGTGAACTAATTAGAAAGTAGAGACAATTATATCAATAAAAGATATATAACTAACTTATAACACATAAATTCATGAGGAGAAAAGATGGCAAGATCACTTTTAGGTCATTTGCTGATTTGATTATAACATTAAAAACTCTGGGCCAGGGATTTAGCTCACTGCTTCTGGTACCTGCCTCGCAAAAATAGTGTTACAAGTTCCATCCTTGGTGCCAAAAGAAAACAACAAAAACCAAATTAAAAATTCTATGTGACAGGATATTACAAAGTTAAAAAGTATGATCAGACTGGGAGAAAATATTTACCAAAAAAAGGAATGGTATTCTATATCTATATAAATGTTGCTAATCAGTAAGAAAATAGTCCAATTAAAAGAACAATTAAATTACTAGAATATGAAATTTATAGCAGAGGAAATATATGAGTTGAAGTTTAACTCAGTTATAAGGGAAATTTGATTTTAAAAATACCATTTTTGTAGTGGGTAGGGGAACAGAAAAAAAAGAGAATTAAAATGTGTCATATACGGTACAAATTCCCAATATTGAGTGTGATCATGATAGGTATATACAATGCACCAATAAAGATTTTTAAAAAAAATAATACCATTTTACTCAACAAATTAGGAAAATTTAAAAGTACAATCACAGTAAGTTATGGAATAAGTACAGCATATTGGCTTTCCACTATTGCTACAACAAATTACCACACATTTATTACTTTAGTAATTTATTAATTTATTACTTTACACTTCTGTAGGTTAGAAGTTCAATATGGGTCTCACTGGGGCCAGCTCCAGGGGTGGGCAGGAGAAGAGCTGCATTCCTCCTGGAAGCCTCTGGGTGAGACAATTTCCTATTGTCTCGAGCTTCTGAGGCCTCCCTCCTAGTCCTTGCACAGAGACATTCCTTTCAGAACTAGTCACAGCATGTCCACCTCTTCTGGTGCTGACATGCTCCTCTGACCACAGCCCAGAAAAGTTCTCTACTTGCAAAGATGCATGCAATTAAATCAGGCCCTCTTGGGGAATCCAGGATGAACTCCCTTTCTCAAGGTTAGCTGTAAGAAATCTTAGTTGCATCTGCAGCCACCTTATGTTGGGTTTACTGCATGTGTAGGGAGCATCTGTGTATGTGTGTATGTGTGTGCGTGTGTGTGTGTGTGTGCGCGCATGTACACAGTGAAACCAAAATCAATATAGGAGCACATCCATCACCACCAAAGCTTCCTCGTGCTCTTCTGTAAAGCTTTTCTCATGTCCTCCCACTCCTGCCTTTTCCCTTTAGACAACCAGTGATCTTCTTTCAGCCACTGTAGATTCTTTTTCTTTTTTAGGAATTTTACAGAAATGGAATCATACAGTATGTACTCCTTTTTGGTCTGGCTTTTTTCACACAGCATAATTAATTTGTGACTCGTCAAGTTGTGTGAATCATTTGTTCATTCCTTTTGATTGCTGAGTAGCTTTTCACAGAACATCATGACTTGTTAATGCATTCAGATATTCATGGACACCTAGATTGCTCCTTTGTTCAGCTTACAATAAAATTTGTAAGACTGTGTATAATTTTTTGTATGAATATATACTTTTATGTTCTTGCGTGAATATGTACCAGTGAAATAATTGGACCATATATGGTTACCTTTTTGCGGAATTTCCAAACAGTTTTCCAAATGGTTGTGTCATTTTATGTTTTTTTTTGCTTTTTGGAGACAGGGTCTTGCTTTGTAGTTCAGGCTGGCCCTGAGCTCACTATGGTGCCCAGGCAAGCCGCTTCGAACTCAGCAATCCTCCTGTCTCTGCCTCCCGAGTGCTGGGATGACAGGCGTGAGCCACCATGTCCAGCACTGTAGTATGCAGTGTTGATTGTTGGTGGGCATGTCTCCACACCCAGCATTATATGTGGTTACCGGGGATGGGACTCAGGTCCTTGCACTTGTGAGACAGGCGCCGAAACCACTGAGCTAACCCTCTGGCCCGTGTCATTTTACGTTTACAACAAGAGTATATGAGAGCTCAGATTCCTCTGTGTCCTCTCAAACACTTCATATATATGGCATGGCCATCTTTTTTAACTTCAACCATTTGAACAGATGAGGACCTTATCATAATCTGAATTTGCACTTTGGTAGGGAGGACTGATACTGACTTGAATCTTTTTAAATTTACTGTAACTTATTTTATGACCCAGAATATAGTCTATCTTCATAAATTTGGCAAATGTGAAAGTAACATGTCTTCCGCTGTTGTTGGCATGAGTGTTCTATGAATGTCAATTAGGTTGAGATGCATGATAAATAGCCTTTTCCATTTGTGAATCAAAAACACTTAAAACACTGCATCTGTACTTCTTTTCTTTTATCATTATTCCTTAAACAATAGAGTAGCACAATTATGTACATAACATTTACACTGTATAGATATTATAAATAACCTAGACATGATTTAAAATGTACCAATGTATGTAGGTTATATGTAAGTATTGCCTTATTTGATATAAGGGTAGTTGAACCTTTGTGAAGTTTTGTTATCTATGGGGAATGGGGAAGGGTTCATTCGACCTACAACCAATGCCCCAGAGATAGCAAGGGGTGACTGTCTGGGTTAAGTTCTCCATATTCTTTTTTTTTTTTTTTTTTTTTTTTTTTTTTTGAGACAGGGTCTCGCTTTGTAGTTCAGGCCAGCCCTGAGCTCACTATGTAGCCCAGGCAAGCCTTGAACTCAGCAATCCTCCTGCCTCTACCTCCTGAGTGCTGGGATGACAGGCATGAGCCACCATGCCTGGCACTGTGGTACGTGGTACTGATTGCTCGTGGGTGTGAGTCACCACACCCAGCATTGTTATATGTGGCTACCAGGGATCGAACTCAGGACCTTGTGCTTGCTATGCAGGCACTGGAACCACTGAGCTAAAACTCTGGCCCAAGTTCTCCATATTCTTACAGGTAGTGGTCTACTTACTCTACAAATTACTGAGGGAGATTGAAGTTAAAAAGTGTTATAACTTAATTTCATATTATAATTGTAGATTTGATTGTAATTCTATCAGTTTTTGATTCATGTATTTTAAAGTTTTGTTAATTTCATAAATATTAATATATATATATATTTAATATTATGTCTTTAAAATTGGTTGACCCATTTAAAATTATAAAATGATCTTTGTTCCTGGTAATATTCATAGCAGTGAAATCTATTTTGATATCAGTAGATCCATCTCATCTGCCTTTGATTAATGTTCATAGATAAATCTTATCCATCATTCTATTTTTAAACTACTTTTGAATTTATATTTAAAATAAATTTCTTGGGCTGGAGATTTAGCTCAATGGTTCTACCGCCTGCCTCGCAAGCGCAAGGTCCTGAGTTCGATCCTGGTGACCACATAGAATGCTGGGTGTGGTGACTCACAATCAATACCACATACCACAGTACCAGGTGTGGTGGCTCATGCCTGTCAACCCAGCACTCAGGAGGCAGAGGCAGGAGGATTGATGAGTTCCAGGCTTGCCTGGGCTACATAGTGAGCTCAGGGCCAGCCTGAACTACAAAGCGAGACCCTGTCTCAAAAAAATAAATAAATAAATAAAAAATAAAAAAAGAAATTTCTTGTAGGTAGTGTGTTGTAGGGATTTACTTTCTTAAAAATCTGATTTAACTATCTCTGCATTTTAAGTGGAATATGTCAATTATTTAATGCGATTATTGACATGGTTAGGTTTAAATCTACCATCTTGTTATGTATTTTATTTTTGTCCCATTTGTTACTTTTTCTTTTTTTTCAGACTTCCTTGGGCTGGTGATGTAGCTCAGTGGCACCTCACCTGCATGACAAGTGCAAAGTCCAGAGTTTGATCCCTCTTACCAAAAACAAAACAAAACAAAAAACCCTGCCTTCCTTATGGTCTAATTACTTTTATGTTCCACTTTGTGTCTTATATTGGGCATGTAGTGATAGCTATTTGTTTTGCTATTTTTGTGTTTGCTTTAGAATTTGTAAGACACTTAAATTTTTTTCTCCATATATTCAAGTGATAGCCTGCCATTTTACCAGTAAAAACCTTCCTGTAGCATCCTTCCAACACACGCCACCTGGACTCTGTGTGATCTCAGTCAGGTATTTAGCCTCTGTCTGTGTTATAGTCTTTATATTACATTGTTATTATTTAAATATTTTAACCTCTGTGTGTGTCATAACCTTCATATTTAATCTTCATTATTTAAACTGTCAGCTCTCTTTTAAAGGTATTTAACTAACTTAGAATCCTACACATTTACCCATAAAGTTAATATTTCTGATGTTCGTCATTAGATTGTTTAGTACAGACTTCCATCTGATGTCATTTGCCTTCCTCCTGAGAAATACCCCTAACATTTCTTGTGGTGCATGTCTACTGTGGAAAACCTTTTTCTGTTTTTGAATGTTGAAAAAATAATTTTACTTTGACTTCATGATGGAAAGATATTTTCCCCAGTTGTGCCGGTATCTTTTTGCTTGCAGTTTTTCAACCAGAACCATGACGTCACGCTTACCTGTGTTCCTTCCTGCATGGGGATCTTCTCTCCTGCTCCCTTTTAAGAGTCTTTTTATCACCAATTTGCACTGCTAGACCATGAGGTGCTTCGGTGTACTTGTCTTCATATTTCCTTCTTTTATGTATCATTAAGGTTCTTGGATTTCAGGTTTATAGTTTTTTATCAAGCTTTGAAAACATTTGCCCCTTCTTTCTCCCTACCGCCCATTTTAGTGACTCCAATTATAACACATTAAGTTCCTGGGAATTATCCTATAGTCTACTGATACCATTTTCATGTTAGTTTCTCTTAGTAACCTATTTTGGATAGTTTTATAGCTAATCTTCAAGTACCCTAATATATCACTTTGCAGTATCTAATTTGCTGTTAAACATATGCAATGAATTTTTCATGTAAAATCTTGTAGCTTTATCTATACAGGTTTTCTTCTACTGTTAAAAATATCTTCTGTGTTTCTGCTTAACGTATTCAATATTTCGTATAGTTTGCTATCCTACCCTACATTTTTAATGTACAGGATATAGTTATAGATGCTGTTTTAACATCCTTGTCTCATTCTAACATCTATGTTCATGTTGGGTCAGTTTCAGTTGATTGATTTACCAGAATATTATAGCGATTTTCCTGCTTCTTTGTACACCTGATAATATTTTATTGAAAGGCAGATCTGCGTTGCCAATTTTACCTTATTGAGTGCTGGATATTTTTGTAGCCTTATAAATATTCTTGCTTCTTTGTGGGTTAGGTTAGGCCACTTGGATACAGATTAAATGCTTTACAGTCTTGCTTTTTAAGATTTATTAGATGGGAGCAGAGCAGCATTTAATCTAAAGATAATTATTCCCTACAACTGAAGCAAGACTCCTCTGAATAGTCAACTCGATGCTCTATGAGCTGTCAGAGTTTTCATTCTGGCTGGTGTGAACAGGTGCCATGGTAATCCCTATGCATATGAGAGTTGAGTACTGTTCCTCTTCACCCTGTTGGGCTGTTCTTCCTCTTTGCTTGTGGTTTCCTCACATGTATGTTGGTAACTCAGTTTTATGCTGAATTTTCAAGTGGTCCTCTGTAGATTTCAAGTGTGCCCTCCCCTCTTTCCTGCAGTCTGCCTTTGAACTGCCGCCACTATTTCCCTGAGGCCATTGCTGGTGCATTAAAGCGGAGTGTTTGTTATCATTGAAAGTTCTAAAAGGTTTGCCCACACTGCCCTAAGCTCACAGCTTCGTTTTTAATCAGGACTTTTGACCTGGGTCCCAGAACTGTGATTTGGACACTTTCAAGGCAGGAAATAGAGACAATCTTTGTGCTCAACTCACCGTTTCCTATCTCTTGGGGTTCACTGCCCCTTATAACCCTGTGTTTAATATCTGAGAAATCATGCTACTTTTGTCCTATTTTTAGTTGTGCAGGGAGGAAAGGAAATCCAGTTCTGTGGTACTTTAATCTCAGCTGCAAGCCTAAGTCTTTATGTTTCATTTCAGAGGAAGAAAACATATTTAGTCAATTTAAATGAGCCAACAATATACAATCGGATACATTAGATGCAGCTTGTTGGAGTATTTTATAGCATTTAAAAGGAATAAAAGACATTGGCTTGTATAAATCTGAAATGCTAATATTTAATGAGAAAAAAATCAGATCATACCATAATATTTACATTATGACCCCTTATAACTAAATTTTAAAACCAAACACAATATTATTTATTATTATGCATATAAGTACATTTTCAACAAGTATGACAAGCAAAAATAAAGATATATGTCAAAAGAATTTGACTTGGTTATCTGGGGGATACAATTGAAATGGTCAACAAAAAATGCTTTTCTTCAATATCAACTAAAAGTCTTCAAGCAAGTGTGACGTAACAGTCCCACTTTCCTTGTCAGGTTCAGTCTATATTTGAATTAGTGAAATGTTCATTACTGGAGCAAAATATGTAGCATAGACAACTTAAAGGAGGGAGGATTTTCTTTCAAAGGTTTCGGTTCATGGTTGGTTGACTCCGAGGCAGAAACATCGCAGCCAAAGGGCCCAGCAGGGGAAACTTGCTCAACACATGAACTTCCATAAAGTTAAAGCAAGAGGAGAGCCAGAGATAAAACATGTCTTTGAAAAGCACAATCTCAATCACCTCCTTCCTGCATTATCTAATAGTACATTCAGGTATGAACTAACCAGTGAATGACTTCATCCGCTGATGAGTTTATTGGCCTCAAGCTCTAATCACTTTTCTGGGATCCACTGCTGAACACTGTTCCATTGGGGATCAAGTATTCAATGCAAGAGTCTTTGGAAGACACTTCATATTTAAACTATAACCCTGTAGAGAGAGTCCAACCATATAAGTGAGGGCGGTTTTACTCCAGAGGAAAGGTATACTGTACATCTTAGACAACAATGGTGCTTTCCTAGGACCTGAGAATTTGTTTAGGAATGGGTTGAAGGGCTTGTTTTGAAGGAACATTTGTATGTAACCCTGTTTTACTTTGTTTTATGGTGTGTGTAGTGATCAATAAAAGAACTAACATTTAATAAAGATGTTATTTATATCTAATTGATAAAATATCCATTGTCCTGTCCAATGATGATTTTTTTTTTCCTTTTTGAGACAGGGTCTCAGGCTGGCTCTGAGCTCACTATGTAGTCCAGGCAAGCCTCGAACTCAGCAATCCTCCTGCCTCTGCCTCCCGAGTGCTGGGATGACAGGCGTGAGCCACCACGCCCGGCACTGTGGTATGCGGTATTGATGGCTGGTGGGCATGAGTCTCCACGCCCAGCATTGTATGTGGTTACCGGGGATCGAACTCAGGGCCTTGTGCTTGCGAGGCAGGCGCCGGAACCACTGAGCTAACCCTCCAGCCTGATGATTTCTTTTTTAAAACTTGCTATGGGTTTGGAGAGGCTGATGGAGATGGGACTAGGGTCCCTAGCTATCTGTCTTTATTGCCAGGAGCTGCAGGTGAAGCCAGTGTCCTAGGTGCACAGAACCCAGGAGAGAGAAGTACCAGAGGTATACAAAATATGAAGCCTCTGTTGGAAGTGCGAAGATAGAAGGAGCTATGGCTTTTTGATGATCAGAGGCCAGCTACCTCAGAATGGTCATTTCTTTCAGGCTTGGCTCCCTTCCCTTCAGCTGCCAAGGAAGCCAACTTGCACATTCAGCTCAGAGCAGGCCAGAAACATCTTCTGGAGTGGGGAGAAGAGAATCCAGAGAAACCAGGCTGTTTTAAGCCCATCCCAGATCACTGGAGTTATGGGAATCCCGGGAGACAGGCAGGAAGAAGGCCTCTCCCACTGAAGCTAAGTGTTCTGTCTATTCCTTGCTTCCTAACTGTAGTGCAAAGGTTTACGTTGAAGTTGATGGTATCTAATTAGACAGTGTGAGCCCGAGGCTACATTGACAACTGAATTCGAAGAACCAGCATCATTTCTGTGATATGTAGACACAACCAGCTAGCGAGAAGAATTTTATTTTTAAAACCTACCTTACAATTTCAGGAACTGAGGTTCTTGAAACTAATAAATTAACTAATTGCATCAGTATTGATTAAATATCTACTGTACTGCCAGGGCTTCTTTAGGGGGATCATTAAGCCTTTACGGTAAATAAAATGTTTGGTCATTTGGTAACATATGTACCATGAACTGATTCTCTTCAGTGTTTTGCTAAGAAGGTGCCACAAGGGACCAGGGAGCTGGAGAACACTGTGTGAGGTTTTGAGTGTGGGAAAAACATACTCTTTTTTTTCCCCTTTGAGCCTTTGCCTAGAGCTTTCCAATAGCTTTCTTGGAAAAAACATCTTCGTATAAAAATGAAGTAGTGAGTAGAAGTTACAAGATTCCATAAAGTTCAATCTACCTTCTAAAGTCAGATACTTAACTTGCCAGACTTTTATCCTAGTGGGGATAAAAGCAGAGATAAAATGCCTGTGACCTGCCAGGATGCTTCTGTCTCTGTACCTTCTCCTCCTTTGGGAGCTCCACATTTCTCTTATCACCTGAACAGTTCCCCAAGTCCACGGAAGATGTCTTGGAGGTCCCATGAGCATTTCACAAGCAAGACTTCTGGATTGACAGCTATTATCCTCATATTCTATCTGGATCTGCTGCATGTCCATTCAGGTGGAAGCCACTGTGAGAAGCACTCCTGGCACAAGGCTGCAGCATTTCTCATGCTACAGAAATTGCTAGAGTGTTGTTGCCAATACCTCTCTAATGTGGAGGCAGCTACTAGTGAGGTCTGTGTTTCATGATTGTAAGTGTTGGCATCATGATCGTTTCTGTCCCTTGACTTCCTCTTCTATATTAGTCTCTATACCCCAGAGCTTGGCAGTGGGTTCCTGGAAGGTGCTGCAGGTGTGCTGTCAGAGTCGCTCAACCCTTTGTATTCCAAAAATGTCATTTCCTCTTGACTGTCTTTTCTTTATGGCAAAGGGTTTACCACGAGGCCCTTGATCTCTCATAAACAGACCTTTGATAGCCCCGAGGATTCTTCAGGATGTCCAAATACACTTGCATTCTGAGCCGAACACAGTTTAATGTCATTGTGGTTTATTTCTTGTGTGTGTGTGTGTGTGTGTGTGTGTGTGTGCGCGCATGTGCAATACTGAGGACTGATCCCAGGACGCTGTGCATACTAGGCAACCACTCAGCCATACTGAGTCTACTCCCAGCCTATAACAGGGCTAGAGGTTGAACATCATCCCCAAACATCATGTCTCCATGTTACAGTGCTGAGAGATGAGATCTTCAAGAGGTGAATATTACATCACAGAGGCTCTGCCCTGTGAACTAATCATGTCATTATCAGACAGTGGGTCTGTTCTAAAAGTGAGTCCAGCCCGTTCTTGCTCCCTCTCTTGCATCTCTTTTGCCATGTGCTGCCTCCGTCATATTAGGGTGCAGCATGAAAACCTCCAGCCAATGTGGCCCCTTGGTCTTGGACTTTCCAGCTCCAGAGATATGAACCACATGACATGCTCCTCTCTGGGGAGGAGAATAGTATGTGTTTGAGACTGAAGGAAAGAGCAATGGGCAGAGCTGGTAAGAAATCACCGAAGTAGAAAGAAATCATAGAACTTGGGTGGGAAGGAAGAGACTCACCGGGTGAGCAAGAAGACAGGGTTGTTTCTAGGGGTAATGTGCAATTCAGAAAATAAGATTTCAGTAGCCTTCTGCATCTCTGGCCCCTTCCTTTCTCACTGTCAGCTGGAGCATTGCTCCACTGTGGCTATCAGGTCAGAACTTCCACAAACTTCCACTTTGTCCTTCAGATTCCTTGCCATCCAAATGCTCATTATTCTGGGCTAAGAACTTGTCCCCAAGGAAGAAGACGAGTTGATTAATTTTTGCTATAGCGTTAGTGCCTAAAGAGTTCTTCCCAGGCATGGTGGCGCATGCCTATAATCCCAGCACTCAGGAGGCAGAGGCAGAGGCAGGAGGATTGCTGAGTTCAAGGCTTGCCTGGGCTACATGGTGAGCTCAGGGCCAGCCTGACCTACAAAGTGAGACCCTGTCTCAAAAAAAAAAAAAAAAGAGTTCCTAAATATTTCTCCCAGGAGGTAGAAGTTGGGGGAGGGGTTTCAGTCCAGCAGCAGGCCCATGGCAAAAGCAGGTTGGGGCAGTGGTCTTTCTGGACCTAAGCATCTGCATAGATCTGTCTGCCACGTACACCTTTCCTCTAGCAGGACATGGCCTTGGACCCTTCTTGTGGTCTGTTCCTCTATATGGAGATCCGTGGTGAGCACAGTTTTGGGGGATTATGGGAAGCTGATTGCGCTCCAGGAAAAGCCTATACATGCTGTTATTTACTCCTTTAAACAACAGCTCTTATACATCCTAAGTGCTTTGAAGATATATAGCAATAGAACAGCATGTGCTAGGGGCCCAAGCGATTTTTTATCACCTTTAACTTTTTATAATGGCTACTTATAATAATCCCTTGAAAAGCCAAACTATGCAACCAGCTTCTTTGCTGCATTAATTGCATTAACCTTCTGCACTATATGGAATACTTTATTCAGTGCTGGACCCACATGGCTTTGTAAGACTGACCAAAAGCTTGGGCATAGGTGAATGTTAAAGTCTGACTCTTACTGGCCAGTTCCCTTTGTCTACACAGGGGAAATAGCCTTGCTTCTCAAGGATACCTGCCCCGGGTCTGCCTAGCATGATGGAAATATGATGCACGTCCTTCACCACTCTCTTGGAAGGTGTTTAAAGATTTTTTTTAACCTTTTCTAGAAGCATGAGAGGCTAAGAAGGAAATGACTACTTTAGACATCCTTTCTCGATCCTTTTCATGGAGCTGAAGTGGGGATGATATAGTCCACTGTACAGGGAATATCTGTAAGAGGAACGACAGATATAAACAGTCAAGCACAGGAGTTGGTACAGAGTAGGTGGCCAAAGACGTTTCTGTCCTTTCCACAGCCTTCCCTGAGGAGAATCCGTATTCTTCTAAAGGATAGTGAAATCTCACCAAACTTTGGCTAACTTTGGAAAAGAAGCTGCCAAATTTCTCCATGCCCAACGTTCGCATGATGTTTATGCTCAACTTCGACTAGGCAGTTTGGAATCTGTGAACTCACAGATCTGAGGTTCAGGGAAGTATGCAAAATAATGCATTCCCTCAGCTGGTTCAGCAAATGTTGAGAAAGAACATACCTATATGATCCACAGGGGGTGTTCTACCAACTGGCTGGTGGTTGATGTTGGTGCCAACAGGGTTACTTTTGGCATGTTCCCTGGTACTGACACTGGGTAACATTGTGAGTTCCAGGATGGTGTGGTTGGATCTGGTGGATGAGTTGAAGTGGAACAGGTATGAAGGAGAATAAAGCACAGAAAAACGAGAAAAATAATGAATTTTCTTTAACTCTTCTTTCACCAGGATTTGTGTCAAAACTTCCAAATATCTGACCTCATTTAAACCTCATGAATTAGACATCTACTATCAGCAAGTTATATGTAAGAAATTAAGAGTGAGTAACTTGCTTGAAGTCACATAGCTTATATGTAGGAGAGTAAACTTCTAATCCAGGTGTCTAATCTTATAGTTAGTGGGGACTGACCAAAAGCATCTGCATGGAAATTCTTCCGCATTATAAGAAGGTAACAGAAGTTTCTATTTTATTGTCTTTTTTAAATTATTATTTTGAGACAGAGTCCCACTATGTAGCCCAGGCTGGCCTGGAACCCTTAGTGATGTCCCTGATTCAGCCACCCAGAGTACTGTGATTGTAGGTACATGTGACAGTTGGCAGGAATCTCTTAAAGGCTAAACCTTAAGAAATGGCTGGATTTCATCTGGTTCAGAGAGAAGGAACATTTCAGGTGGAGGCAGTGCCAGAGTCTAGGCAGAGAGGTGGGAAAGAACAGGGCGTGTGTTATGAGGGGTGAAAAGGCCAGTTAAGTGGGAAGCAGGATCGTGTCTCATCTATAAATGTGACCTCTGATATTTTAAGCTGCTATGGAGTGGAAATAACATGGATAAGGCTTTCTGAGAATTAAATGAAATGATACACTTGCCAGAGATTTGAGCACTCCAAAAATGGTAGTTCATTCATCTGTTCAACAAATATTTTCTAAATGTCTTCTCTGTGTCAGGCAAGAAGAGAGATCTGTCTAAACCAGACCAACCCACTCCTTACCCCTGTGAGGTTGATATCCTAGGAAGGAAGAGTCATCATTTATTGCATAGTGTAATAATAGTGGTGGTCAGAGCTTCAAAAGAGCAGAATAAAGTACTATAACCTTTTATGATAAGAAAGGTCAGTTCAGAAGGATGACTGGGAATTACCTAGGCAAGCTGAGCATATGCATTTCTCTCTCTCTCTCTCCTCTCCATGTTTATGTGTGTGAGCATGCACATAGGCCACCACAAGCAATATCTTTAGCAGTAAAAAGCTATGAAGTCTTTAGCAGGGGAGCATCATGCTCATTGCCTGACTTGTTCAGATGTTATGACCACTAACCTGAGGGAGAATAACTGGCTCCATGCGAGGGAACCTCTGAAGATGTTCAAAGAGCAGAGTAACGGCACCAGCAGAGAAATTCTAGCCAACTTGTTCCTAGAACCATGTACATACATGCTTGGCAGAAAGAGAGACTGAGGGTGAGGGGCCTGTTGGAAGCTTTGATAAGACATGAGCTAATAAAAGTGACCCGAATGACAGGAAGTAGAAATTGACAGGATAATACAAATACAAGACATTTTATAGGAAGGAATGAGAAGATTTATTAGGGGTAGGAGGTGAAAGAAAGGAAAGCAAAAAAGACTACTAGAAAGTTTCAGACCTGGATGATTTCAGACCAGAACGAGGATGTCAGAGCCAGAAATAGAAAAGTCAATGGAAGCTCTGACTTAGGGAGGAAAATGAGTGACTTCTGCTTCCAACACAGAGCCTGAGATGGCACCATCTCATGGCTATTTATATGCAAGAAATCAAGGAAAAAGGCCTTCTGAGAGGATGGCGAAGGGGCAGCCTTTGCTTACCATCTGTCAAAGGTGGATATGAGAATGGAAGAATGGATTCGGCCAGTTAGCAAAAGAGAGGGAGAAGAGACTGAGGCTCGGTACACTGAGGGCTTCTCCTGTGAGGATGGTAGAAGTGGTAAGTCAGCCATGGAGCAAGCCGATGTGAGAGCCACTGTGGAAGTCAGAAGGGCTGCTAGAATATGGAAGGCACAACCACTATCAGATGCTAAAACAAAGCAGAGGAAGGACTCAAGATACAGATGGAATCCTAGAGCCACCTTTCGGTGAGCTCTGGGGACCCCGTCTTCCTGGGGTCTGGCTCTGCTTAGCTTCCAGCTCTTGAGAAGTGTGCTAGTGAGGAGCACCGAGTGGCTGGGGACTGAACACAGGGCTCCTGTGCAGCTCTGGGTCCCTGTCTGAGAAAAAGTAAAGGGTCTAAAGTATTAAATATTCCCCTACTTTTGTGATCTGTCCCTCAAATTTGTGTTTTTTAAACCTGTTATTTAGTGCTGTACTCTCTCTGGCATGGGGTTCCTTCCAGCAAGCACAGATCCTCACAAGTGCAAGGCCCCACTTGAAGTGTTCTGCTCACCAGGTGCTGGACCACTTTACAGGGTCCCATGCAGGGTCCCATGCCAAGCCAGGCATCTCTTCTTCCTGACTCATGGTGGGCAGCTGACTCCTGAGTGGTCACAGTGTCTTCACCGGGATATGCTCAGTACCTGGATCAGAAGAGTTCACATTGTCACACACACACACCCCATACGGTGCGCCATGGTCCTGCTGCCTCATAGCTGGGTTAGCTGTCTCCATTCCCTGGCCTCAAGAAGTTGCAAAACCCACTTACCCAAACCCAACCTACCTAAACCTATACTTAGGCCCCTACCAGGGATGAAGATGGCTGTGATTCCTGGGTCGGGAAGGGAAGGGAGGCTGGGCAGGTCCCAAGTGCTGGAAGTTGGGGGATGGATGATGGAGAAACTTCTCTTCATGCTATAATGTTCCATTAAATTTCACTTAAAAACAGAAATCCAAAGACAAGCTTGTTAAGAGCTTTAAAATTGCAATAGTCAAGCATTAGACTCAAGCCTAGGGCTCAGATGACCATATATACCATCACTGGCCACAAACCTTGTCCCCAGAGAAATGCCAGGTGAGAAGCAGTCACTGAGGAAGTGTCTGTGAGCTTCTCTTTCTTGCTGCCAGCCCTTCACCCTCTCTCGTCTGTCTGGATGAAGGCCTTCAGGGCAGCACAAGGCGAACACAAGGTGGTGAGGCCCCAGGCACGATTCAAGGACCTGGGCCTGTCCCTCTCCTGCCCCCCTCCTCATTCTCTTTCCTCCCCAGCACTGCAGTTGAGCAGGCTCAGACACAAGCCGCTCCAGTGCAGTCTTTATTCAGTTTCTGGTTTCCTGTCATGACAGCCAAGCCCCACAGGAACAAGAGGAAATCAGAATCAATTCTTTATCAGCCAGAGTCCAGATGCTGGCTCCAGAGCGGAGGGAGGTAGACAGGAGCACCAGGGTGATGCTGGGGCCTCAGAACCCGCTACAGTTGCTGCTACCAGTCCCTGAGCAGGCAGAGCTCAGCTTCCTGCAGCGCTGGGAGCTGCCCCAGGCAATGGCACAGTTCCCACGTGTTGGCATAGGGCTCCCTGGTGGACCGGGCTTAATGGGGGGCCTGCTAGAGTAAGTGTCCCATGCTAGCCCTCAGCACATTCGTCCTGTGACTTCTCCCCAGGAGAATGTCCTCAGCTGTGGGGGGGGGGGCACGGGTGACATGGGGTTCTCCATAGCACACACTCTGCTACAGCTTTTTTCCTCTGCATGCCTACAGGACTGCTAGAAGGAGTGCTGGCTGGGGTCCTCCAGGGTCAGCAAAGTGTGGAGGGTCCAGATTTCTATAGGAACCACTTGAAGTGATATACCACTGGCCTCTTAGTTCTTGGAATGGTGACTTTGAAGTGCTGGCAGAACAAGGATCATAAATGGGAGGGTCTTTTCCTCTAATCCCGTAGACTTCTCCAAGTCTTTGTCCCAGTGAACATTTCCTCAGGACCTATAAAATAAGATACCTATAAATGTATCTCACCCAGCCATCACTGTGGGCTGAATTAAGCTTCCAATTCTATGTGTAAGCAGAAGACAAAGGTTTCTCTAGGGGGTTGTAGAAAGCTGAGACCTGTTTCTTAGGAAACATCCTTGCTCCTCCCCAAGCATGGGGCCCATTCCTACTTAAACACCAATCTGAGGTTAAGCAAACCCAAACAACATAGCAGAATTTGAAGATTTGAGCAGCAAATGCTTGGAAGATGCCCCGAACCTGGATGAACAGGTGTGTCATGATAACCCCGGGGTGGCTGTGCCCACTGTTTCTCAGGGTACAGAGAAGGCAGGGCCTTCATTGTCCTCAAAGACAGCTGGGGGTCAGAGCCAAATGGCTGCTCATGGCAGGACTAGTGTGTCCAGATGAGGTCACAAAGCAGATGAGAAGAGTGGGGAGAAGGGACAGATGGTTGGTAGCCTGTGAGGGGCAGTGTGGTGTCAGTCGGGGAGCTCAGACTCCGGGGCTCAAATCCCTGCTCTACCACTTTCTGGCCATGACTTCAGGCAGTTTATTGGCCTCTTTGGGCCTCCATCTCCTCATCTATAAAACAGGCATGATGACAGCATACCCTCATACTAGTTTGTTGTAAGGATAAAGTTAGTTAATTGTTGTAAAGCATGTAAACCATGTCTGTTGAGTCATATTTTATAGAACAGTTTATTGAATACCAAAGCTGGTGTCAGATTCAATCATAAATCACATTGGAATGATTATAACCCAGGTAGCTAAAAATGATATGGGAATTTCCAATCTATAGCTTGAGTCTTTAGAACCACTGAAGTGGCTATAATATGTAATTTCCAGTAGTTTTTGTATTTACAATCCTCTTGCTCCACATTGCTCTGTTGTCTTTCACCTCACGCCCCCTCCACCAATTCAGGTCCTCAGAACCTCAGCCTCTGCCTGGAGCTCTGTTTCTTTCTCCACTGCTGGGGGCCCAGAGAACCCATCCTGCAGAACTCCTTTTATTAACTGTACGTGGAAATTGACAGAGGCCCAGCCACACCCATTTGCAGCCTTTGTGCAGAGCCCAAGCGTTCACAGCTGTTCTGACCAATGGCTGAGTGCAACCTGCATCCAAGGCTAGCACTCCTGGAAGACAGGTGCCTTCTTGTTAGCTGATTTGGCTCAAGGACTCCCAAGGACTCTTTGGATGGCATGGCATGGCAGGTTATTCTGTGCACTCCCATTCCATCTTTCTTCTCTAGTGAAACATCCATGCCATGGCCTGACAGCTCTCCCTGGATTTCCCAGTGTCCTTTCTGTTACCTTCCCTACAGGAATTACCTTAACAAAATCTAAGTGCATTGAATCCAATCCGGATGGCTACTTCTCAGGGGACCCAACTCATCTCCTTTCTTCCCCTTCATTCTTTATACAGATCAACTCAGCTTCTAGGTTCTTGCTTGGCCTCCCTCACATCAACTAAGCATCACGAAGGTACAGAACCAGTATGTACACAGATTGCCTGAGACAGCCAGCATGGATGAGAGACCAAGTCGAGATGGCACCATTTTACTCAGGCATCAGAGGAAGACTCCTTTGGAAATAGGCACTCTTTGGTACACTTTTCCCTCAACTAGTAACACCAAAGGACACTGTTTTTTCTGTGTACTAAAATACCAAGTTGAGAATTTTAGCTGCATTATTCACTGAATCCTCACAGCCTGGTGGGGCAAATATTATTCATATTTTGCAGATGAAGAGAAGAGAGGAGCTAATCATTGACCAAGCCCTGTAAGTAATGCATTTTTGGCAGAGTGAGTGTTGAACCCTGCCAGTCTGCTCCAAGTGCCCATGAGCATCTCCATGAACATGCTCTGGCATGGAACAAAGGCAAGAACAGCCTTTGGAGCAGTGAAACTAAATGATACCAGAGGGGTAGGCAGCTGGACACAGCCTGGGCATGGCCCATTCCGCCTCATGGAGAAGGTTCCTCCCAAAGACGGTGAAGAACCTGGACTTGGGGCACAGGGCTTGTTGTTCACAAGGAATGTGGCCTCTCCAAAGGCGGAGGGTGTAAACAGGGAGGCGCATACAAGGAACTGGGGGCTGGTGGGAAAGAGGCAGAGGCACTTCCAGAGCACATTCATTGTCACCCTGAATTAGACCATAAAATGTAAGGGCTTTTTAAAAGTGCGTTTGCTTGGCAGGAGGAGGTGCTGTTGAGTTGCCTTGTGATTCAGAGGTTCTGTTCCTCACAAGCTATCTGGAAGGTGGGGTGAGGCCACTGCCATGGAGAACAGTGGTTCAACTTCTCTGTTGTCTGCTGCAGGCTGAAGTAGCCCAGCCATGGATCAAGCCCAGCCTCAGTGTCTTAGCTCTTCCGGCTGCGGCTGCATGTGCTCAGCTCCAGCCCATGGCAAGAGCTGGCAAGCCAAGCCACCACCCACCCACTGTATGATGCAAGAGGAGGCACTCTTACATCTTTTGATCTCTCGACCAGGTAACTTTTACTTCCTCAATGTAGAAAGAGTACAAATAGCTTGGCTTTCAAAAATACTGGCTTTAAAAAATCAAAACAAAACAAAAACTGTTTACTACTTTCATTATCAGCATTTGCCTGAGTGATTGAAGGTTGAGAATTCAGAGAGAAAGGAAGAAGGACCATGTTTCTATCTAGGGTGTGACAGAAGGATCCTGCTCCCTGGTACTGAGTTCCTCTTCTTCTTGGATCACCGTGGTCACACAGTGCAGCTGTGCCGTAACTTCTGGCCAGTGGAACATGGGCAGGACGGACATACTCCACTGCTGGGCTCAGCACATCAAAACCTCTCACACGTACCCCTTCACCACTTCTCTTTTGTTTTTGCACTGACCTTACTGGAGATGGCAGAGCAGAGGGTGTTGTAGCCTGGCCTTCTGTGTGCCTGAAAGTCCTCCCACCCACCACTGCTGACTCCTGTGACCTGCCCTGTTGTGTCAACCACTAAGAATTTGAAGTTGCCTGTCATAGCGCTCAGCCCACCCTGACGTTTACTTTCAGCCAAACCACAACAATTTTGGAATTGTTTGTAGCTGTAGACTACTTGGAAGCTGCATGGAATGAAGGAGTGACAGGAGGCAGTCCCTAGGCCCTGCTCAGTTTGAGCATTCAGGGAAGCTCACTGTTCCTTACTATGCAAATGAGGACCTGTCCCCACAGGGGAACCTCAGAGTCCCAAGGACTAGCTGATGTGCAGGTGCCATAGAAGAGATTGAAGACAATGATCAGCCTCTTACTCTTAGGGTCTCGAGCCCTGGCCTAGCCTGATTCTAAAAGGAGTGGGTCAGCATTTTGAGGGAAGAGCGAGGTCACAGAGACTCCACCCAGATCATCTGAGTGCCCAGAGAGACTGAGCACGTCTATGCCAGCGTGTGTGGGCTGGGGCTCAGTTGCTTTGCAAATATTTATTTGTAGATGTTTTTTCTTAGACAGCTGTCAGAGGGGATGTAGGGAAAGCTGCAACTAATCTCTGTATTTCTGGGATTCAGCAGCCTGTGTGCCAGTCTGCAGCCCCTGCAGGGATGACTGACGACAAACAAGACTAACTTGGATGCTGTGTTCAGAACCAAGGGCAGCAAGGGAAATGCACAGAGATTCCACCTCAGGGCTTCTGGGCACAGTGGGAGGATGGCTGGATCACAGGCGCTGGGACCACACTACCTAGGTCAGAACTTGCTACCACCCACTGGATATGTGCTCCTGGGCCAGCTACTTAGTCTCGCTGGACCCTTCTGTGCAAATTAGGAATAATGACAGTTTAGGGCTGCTTAACAATCAAGCGAGTTAATATATTAGCATATTTAGAATGGTGGCTGGAACACAGCAAGCATGCGGTTCTCATCTACAACCTGAGAGAAGTCAGAAGCAAAGCTGCTGCTGTCACAGGCTGTACAGAGAATAGAGTCAGTATTATTCCTGTTCCCATATCCCCATCTGCCCTGCATGCCAAGAATCAGAATCTAGGACTGGAGCAGACCTGAGCTACCTTTCAAGCTCTGTGGGTGTTCCTTCCCTGGCCCCACCGTTCTTGGGGTGGGATTCAGCATTGCTCTGCAAGCCCTAGCCCTGAATGCTGGAGTGGCTGCTGAGGGAGCTGGAGGACAGATGGAGCCCAAACTCGGGCAGTGTGAGAGCCTGGTGGTATGGAACTGGGGAGATGTGGGCAGAAGGAGACCAAACGGAAAGTCTCTGTCCCTTTCACTTCAATCTTTGTTGATCTGAGAGGAGGATCTGCACACAGATATATTGTTGGGCATTGCCTCTAGCTCCCAGCCTAGCAGCAGGCTTGTCTGACTATAGTCCTGATGGTGAGACAAGGAAAGGGCACTGTCACTGCTGCCCCTGGTTAACCAGAATGGACGGGCAGAGGTCAGACGCAGCACACTGTAGCCAGCTAACGTGGACTCACCAGCAGTCCTGACGGTGAGACTCCTCGAGGGCTCCAAGAGCAGGCACTTGGAGCACTCAAAGCCAGCTCTTACCTCTTGGCAGGGCTGAGCTCAACTCCCAGACACCAAAGTGATCTGCCAGTGACCCTGGGCTCTGAAACTCAATCTGCCAGAGTCCCCGAGGCAGTCTGTTTGTTTAGGTTTTTGGATTTCAAGGACGGGCCCTCAATCAGGGTTCAAGTTCCTCAGAGTTTGTGGTCTGGATGCACAAGGCAATGAGAACATGAGCCACAAGCCAGACTTTCGAGCTACTCTGGGGCAGATGAACAAGTGGACAGAGCAGGGCTGAGCTGAAACAGGCACGGAGGAGGCTGAGAGCACAGAGCCCTTCATTTCCAAGGGGTGCTGGGTCCTAGCAGTGCTCTAGGACACAGAGCTAACACAGCTTCCTCTCACAGTTGCCTCTCCAAATCCGTCCCCTTCTCGTGGCTTCCTTGCTCTCTGCTTTGTGTGGCTTTTCTCTATCTCCTGGCTTCTGTTTGCTCAGAACTTTGACTCAGGGTGCCCTACCTAGTTTCTTCTCACCTCAAATCCCTTTATCCTGCATTCACTGCTAATTTCCCTGTTCCTTCCATATTGCTCCAAGGGGGAAAAATGTATAATGCCCACCAACTCCTTGGCCACTTGCCAGTCTGTAGATAGAGTGACTACCTGTTGTGGTTTCAAATATTTTCCCAAATCCATGTGTTGGTAACTTGATCTCCAATGCAATAGTGTTGAAAGGTGGGACCTGTCAGATATAACGTTCTGAGGGATCTGCGCTCACAAATGAGTTAATAACATTATCGTAGGAGTAGAGTTTTTACAAAGCAACCTATTCCCTATCAGAGTTGTTTCATGTAACAAGAAGACCTTCACCAGATGCAGCTTCCCAGCTTGGCCTTTTCCACTGCCAGAACTGTAAGAAATGAATCTTTCTGTTTTTATGCATTACCTGGTCTCAGGTGTGCTGTTGTAGGACCACAGAACAGACTAAAACACTATCTTATGTCAGTTGAGTGGGGGAGTTACATGGCCTAGGACACAGCTGCGAGATATATCAAATGCCATAAGAAGTATATCTAAATAGTGTAGGAGGGAGTCTGGAGGCAGGCTCTTTGCAGGCCTAGTGCCCTTCTGTTCTGCTGTATCTTCTGTCCGTGTCTTCCAATCTGACCACAGGGCTTGGGAGCAGCAGGTTTCAAGGGGAAGACAGCTGAGGAACTATCAATTTGTATAAGATTTGAGTTCCTAAACCTGTCTCCCTGTATCCCTTCTCCTTTTATTCTTTCCATTTGCCTCTGAAATGATGCACTTATTTTCACTTAACTTATTCTTAAAACAACAAAATCAACAATGTTCCCACTAGTGTTTGATAAGTAGCTACTATAGTAAAGTTTGACTCAGCCCTGGAATTTGACCTGAAGTCGGTAGAAAACCAGAGCACATAAATTTTATTACAACTTATGTTTTATTATTTGCTTTCATATACATCATCTCATTTGAAGTTATTAACATTAAAGTACAGTGGGCAGGGAACACATTACTTTCATATTCATTTTTTCCTTTTATTTTCTCATTGTCCTCATTTTACAGATGAAGAAACTGAAGTTCAGGCAGATCTGATGACCTGCCTAAGAGCTCTCAGGAAGTGATACAGAACTCAGCACTTAATTTTGGGGGGCAGTGCCTCCTTTGTGGGGCTCTATAGTGTCCCTTGTCGGCTTTATGGCTACGACCTTTATCTGTGTTGCATATATTATCACATACGTGGTCTTCACTGAAAATCCTGTTGGGCCACAGATCCCCAAGAGGTAACATCTCTCCCTGGATGGTTATATAATTAAGGTGTTTGTTTTTTTGTTTTGTTTTGTTTTTTCCCCCCCAGTGCTGACTTCTTAGATTAGGCCAGAACTTCTTCCCAACCCTCAGATAATGAATGTCTTCTTTCTCTGTACCCTTCAGGGCTGCTCTTCCCTGTCCATGGTACTGGACTCTGGATCCACCATGTCAGGTCTCTGGGGAATTGCCACTGTTTCCTGTTCTCACCTGAGGCCTCCATTTGTCAGGAGCCTTTTCAGGAGCCACAATTAAGTTTCACTGTGTCACACTTGTACACGTATATCTTGTTCACATAAATTCCTACCTACCCAAAAGTCTTATTCCTAAACTCTAAGGCTAACAAGCTGGCCTGGACTCATATTTCCATGCAGCAGGTGGAGCAGGACTCTCTTTAATCGTATTCCAAGCATCTAGGTTGGAGCCCTTTGCCTGCAGCTGGTCAGTTAGATCATGGCATTTTCTGAGTGAGAAGAAACTTATGGATGAAGAACAAACTAGAATTAGAGCCAGGTTCTGGAGAGATGACAGGAAATATTTATTTAATTACTTTATATGATCAGGAAGAAAATATAAAGGAGGAAGCTGGAGCTCAGCCTGCAGTGGAGTGAGGAAGGTGGGTGGGGAAGTTCATCCTTAATCAGAGCCTGGTGGGAAGCCAGGAGAGCTGTGCCTTTAGCTGATTGCTTCTCTGATGGTGACAGAGGCAGAGCAAGCCATGCAGCAGAAGTGTGTGAGCCGGGTGCACATGGGCCTTTGCCAACCTGTGACTACTGTGGCTTCTGCATCTCTCAGCTAATGGCTGACATTCCAGGTGCGCAATACTGCAAGGTTTCCCTTCTAACTCCTTAAGCACCTCCTCCATGACATTTGTGAAGATAAATAAAATGCAGTTGCTGTGTCTCTCGTGTAACTAGTCACTGTGAATATTCCCAGTGGGTAGGAGTTTCTGCTTTAATAGTCATCCAGGGACCCAGATTCCTTCCATCCTATTTCTTTAGATCCCCTAAGCAGTGATTCTCAAACTTGGCTACACCTTGAGTCCAACGGCAACCAACTTTGAGAACCACCATCGCAGGGCATATTTCTCATCTACATGGTTGAAGGTAGTATTAGTCACACAGCCATGTGAAAATTACATATGTAGTTTCCACTGTCCTTCTATTGGTGAGAATTTAGTTATGATATATAAGTCCTAGTTAATATGATGTAAGTACTGAGATCCAAAGGAAGGGCACCTAAGACAGCTTTGGATATCAGAAAAGTTATCCTGGAGGCCAAAACCCTTCACAGACACATAAGACGTTGGGGTAGATGAGTTTATATATCTAGTCAACTTTTAGCCTTGTCTGTTCATCCACAAAATGGAGCTAATAGCTTCGTTGTAAGGATTATGCAGGATAAGTGTTAAGTAGCTACTATAGTGCTTAGCACAATGCCCACGCATAGTTAGCACTGGGTAAATATGAGCTGTTCTGTTAGTTATTTTCTGGGGTAGATGACTGTGGAGATTGGAAGGCTTTATGAGACCAAGGCACAGCCAAGTCCAGGGCTAGATTTCAGTTTTTCTTCAATTATGAACATAACAGGGTAGCTGCTGGCAAAAACGTCTGCTGCTAATGCTGATGGTGGTGTGTACGCATGTACAGGTAGGGAGAACAGAACCTAGTCATTTAAGAAGGAAGGAAGCAAGCCCAGTGCTGTCTAGAATTCTGTCCTTTTCCCAGAACCTGCCAGAAGAGATTGTCTGGGGCCTTCCAGGGTACTGTGGTCCCTCCAAGGCAGGCAGGGCCAGGAGGGCAGCCCACTCTGCCCTTAAGTCTGCAGGCGGCATAGCTGAAGTTGGCTGGCTTCTTCCAGTTGTGGTTTCATTTTCAGTAAGACTCAGTGCTCAACTTCTACAAAATCCCTTCTTCCTACCTCCTCCATCTCCGCCTCAGGCAAATGTGCCTCTTTGTTTTCTATGCTTCCTCTGTGCTGTTCTCCAGAACTCGCCTCTCTCCCTGCAGAGCCCCGGGTCTACCAGTGTCCTTCTGCTCCCAGTTCTGTCCCAGCTCTAGGGTTTTTCTCTCTCTTTGTCCACTGAAGTGAGAGTAAAAAAACACTTGCCAGTATCTTACACAAAGAAGGCTCAGGTACCTGGTGGGAGGGCCCAGCTTGGGGATGGCTTACTGAGCTCTAAAGGCAGAAAGAAGGACTCCTGGAGACCCCTCCTCATAGCAGCTGGGGCAGCAACAGAAGAAACACACCTGCTGAGTAGCTAGAAACTTCCCCAGAAGGCCTGCAGGGATCGATTTCTGGCAAAGTACTCACAGGGCTGGCAGGCACTTCACCAGATCTAGGCCAGCTTTCTGCCTACTAGGTTCAGACAGAACTGGTTATATTAAAGACTTTTAGAGGCAGCAAGGAGGTCCTGAGTTCTGAGGTTCTGGCTCTGACACCTAAGAGGACGGTTGCTCCTCCTCTGCTCTCTTCCTCCTCAGAGCTATAATTGTCGTCACACGGGTAATAGCCACAGATGCCTTAGCAGCTCTCCTCTCAGCCAAAACACCATCTCTCCAGCTCTCTCCCACTCCAACACCTGCCTGTCGGCTCCTCTCAGATAGTCCTGTTCAAAGATTCACAAACTAAAGGGGAAGAAATATGCAGGTGATATGAAGACAGATCATTTATCTTCATCTGTCACAGAGCTCTTCACACCAAATAAAGACATATAAATCAGGTTTCTTCTCGCCATCTCTGGTCACAGCAACCATCCCTGCAAAGGGAAGAGAGGCAGAGGGGACAAGGCTGGATGGGCCCAGGCCACCTGTATGCTTGCTGTCGAGTTTTATGTAGCTGCACATAACAAAAATCTCCAATTTTCCAGCTGAGGGCTACATCTCCCTTATAAAATGACCTGGATTGGAAACTTCTGTTTGGTGAGGAGGGAATTGTGGATAAAATGAGCAATGAAAACACCTTCACCTGCCCTCTAGACCATAGCCTGATGGAGGAGAGCGGCACATAGTATACACTGTGACCTTGGTGGAGGGTAATGACGTCAAGTGGCTTTGGCCAGGGAAGAGTTGGAGGAGTTTCCTCAAAGGATGTGGTGACCAAGCTGAGGTTCAAGGAGGGCGCACAATGGTGATGAGGCAGGGAGAATGCTCAAAAACAGTGAGGTGGGATGCTGGGCGGTCTGGGGTGGGGAAAATGTTAGGATGGTTGTGCCTATTCAGGTAGGAGATTAGGAGGCTTGGGCCAAGTAAATGGCAAAGGGATTAAAAAAAAAACAAGAAGAAGGTAACTGGTTTTTAGAAAGTCAGATTAATAGGAGTTGATGAGTGGTTGATGTGCCAGCAAGAGAGGAAGACCTGGGTTTGTGGCTTGGATGTCAGTGTAGGTGATTGTGTTTTTGAGTCAAGGGGCATGGTGTGGGGCAGGCTTGGGGAGGGAACAGGCAAGGGTCACAGACAGCTCTCTCCATGTGGGCCACATTAGCAGCCACCTGCCTGAGGCCAGCTTAGTGCCACTGGTGAGTGGTCAGTAAGATGGATAAACACCAAGGCCAACTGGCCGTGGGAGAGGCAGGCATGTGGTTAGCTCATGTGTACCTGGGATTCTGTAAATCTGTACCAGGCCTCTCTTTGGACCTTGGTGTCTCCAACATCCCCATCGAGGCCGGGTGCCTTCCCTGGTGCTCCCATGTTTTCTTGCTTTGCGGCTAGAGGCCCATTTGGGCTCAGTGATCTGTTTCCATAGATAACTATAAGCTCCACAGAGGCAAAGACTGTGCATCTTGTTTACTATCATACCTTAAGGCTCTCACTAGTGGATTTCTGAATGAGTGCATGTGTGAATGAATGAGTGAATTATCTTGTCCATGGGATGTAACTCTCAGAAGACAGAAATTAGGTTAAAGTTATCACCATCCTAACTGTTGCACTGTACCAAGTGTTTCCTAATTAGCCTTTGTGCTTTCTCTCTTAACCGTTATAAATCTGCTTTCCGTACAGCTGTCAGAGACACTTTTATGCGCAGGACAATATGACCATCTGCTTCAGACCTCTCTGGGTTTCTCACAGGCCTTCCATAAAAATGTAATACCTACCAGAGTTATCAAGATCTTTGGGCATTGGCCCCTCCCACTCCTCAGCCACTCCCAACCTTGTTTACTTAGTTCCTAACATACAGTATCTTTCCCATACCCCAGCCTTTGTATGCAGATATGTACACCTTGTATGTTGTGCACAAATTTGACTGTATTTGTGTGCAGAGGACAGTGTATACACTGTTCATTTCTTCCAAGAAAACATCTTTGTCCTCTCTTTGCTGGGTTCACCTTTCAAGTCTTTGCTGGTCCCACATGCTAACCTACACACCAGCGCCCAACCCTTTCTCTCTTTTCCTTCTTACAGGTATCAGAGAGATAAACGTAATATGTATCCGTTTTCTCATTTGAAGCTTGCCAATCTCTGGTATTGTGGGGTTCATATCTACCAAATGCTTACTACCCTGTCTGCCACATACTCGGGGTTCACAAAGTTTCAAAGGATGAATGTGTGTGTCAGTTCAGGTGCAGAGAGGGAAAAAGGCCATGACAGCCCTGCAGTTAGAAGACAGACGCTCTGCCAGTTCAGGCAGAGTGAGGAAAGGAAGATCTCCAGCCACCCGCCCAGCCTCGCAGTCATCCATGAATGCACCTGCACCTTTATCCGGGGTCTACTGGGTGTAAGAGCTACACCAGATCATGGCGACTCAGCCAGGAATAACACAGACAAGGCCCCTGGCATACTGAAATTTAGATGTTACTATCAACAGGAATGATACAGACAATAAACAAGCATGTGAACAAAATCATTAATTCATTGGGAGAAAATAAGCAAGGTGCTGTAGAGGAGAGAACAGCTGCTGAGTGTCAGGGGTGGGGCCTTGCTGGAGTCTGGGGCCTGTGTGGACGGCAGAGCAGAGTGTCTCCTGCCCTTGGCCTTCTCCAGAGCAGATTGCAGACGGAAGGTGGAGCCGACCCTCACCTCAGCCACGGGATCCAGGGTCCTTGGGATTCTTCCTTCTCTGAGCTGTCTGGGACAGAGGCCAGGCCTGAGGCTAAATTTGCCAGAGAAAGTGACAGTTGCACATCTCCATCCCATTACTTTTTACCCTTATTCTCTCCTTTGTGCCATAGTAAGAACGGATACTTTTAGATTACTATAAAGGCAAAACGTTCTTCAAAGGAGAGACAGACATTTTATAAATTTTGACGAAAGAACCAGAACTGCCAAGCAGACAGGTTTGTCAGGTGGACTGTAAAACACTGCGCACCTACCCTCTCCCTCCCCTTCCCCATCACCCCTCATCCTCGACCTCTGGGGCCAGTTACCCTGCAGAAGTTTCCCTGCCCACTGTGGAGATGAGGGAGCAGGACGGAGGCCCAGGAAGGAGAGAGGATGTGAAGAGAGAGAGTGCCACTCCATGGCCCCTGCTGCAGTGGGGAGCGCTGGGTCAGAGCTCAGGATACACACCCTTCCTGGGCTTCCATTTCCTTCCTGGGCCCTGGGGCTGCTGGAACACTCAGCAAGGGTCCACTTAGCCCTCTGCACCCCTGGGGGCTGGGAATGCTCCCCTTAGAGCAAACTTGTAGGGATCTAGGCCCATCCTCAAGATTCCCCCCTGGGAAGTGGAAGAGCCACTGGAATCCAGGTGATCGGACTCCAGCACCAAGCTCTTGACACAGAACACTTCCTCTTTTCGGTGTCAGAGTGGTCAAAGTGGAAATGAGACTACATAAACAACAGGCCTGCTAGACAAATGTCACCTCCTTACATTGAATTGGTTAAAGCACCCCCCCCCATGTTTTACAGTTTTGTTAATTACAGGTTCTCTGGGTTTGAGTATTGTTGACTTTTGGGTCAGGAATCTTCAAGAATCTCAGTTTAGGAGCCCTCTATAAGAAATTAGAAAAACTCCAGTGTAAGTAGCACATGCCTATAACAGGAGGATTACTGTCTCAAAATAAAATTATATAAAAAGTTCTGGGCATGTAGATATGTGCAAAGGTCCTGGACTCTATCCCTAGTACCACAAAAAGAAAAAAGAAAAGAAAAGGGAAGGGAAGGGAAGGAAAAGGAAGGGAAAAAGAGAAAAGAAGAAATTACTATCTTTATGTAAACAATATAAATCTAAACAGTTTAATAAGGTATTACTTCCAAGTTTTTATAAAACACTATAGTACTCATTTAGATATTTCAGGAGAAAATGTAATACAATAGCACTTTGATACCTACCGTTATCTATACAGGAAGATCCACTACATCCTTCTTCCCCACAAATGCTCTTTAGCACTTGATAATTTTACTTTATTTCATTTTCTTCTTAAGTTTCATATGACTATCTCATACATTTAATGGTATCATTATATATTCTTATGATTGAAAATTTTTTATTGCTCATATAATTATGTTTACACTAAATTAATTTTAGAAACAATTCCTATGAGGGTCAGTGCTGTGGCTCAGTGGTAGACCACTTGCCTAACACACACATGCCTTGGGTTCAATCCCAAGAATGAAAAAAATTCTTTGACCATAATTTCTAAGCAATAAAACATTTTTCTTTGCCTTGAAATATTCTTGCAATAATTAGCATTATATCATTGACCAGAAAAATATACATATAAAAAGTTCTGGTGAAAATATTAAATATGCAAACCAATATATCTTTAACAAAATGCCTTTAGGGGTATTTAGACTTTAGGTTCCTTTTTACAGTACATTTGTTATTCCATAGAGGAACATTAATTATTGGTAGAATATTCACAACAAAAGCAGAGAAGGTGTATTGCGTCCTAGAAAGTGGAAGGCATACCATGGCATATTTATTAATGACTGTTGTTGAGAGCATTATTTATTATGGAATTCTCAGTGTGTTTTTATTAAATTAATCCAAATCTCATCAGCTCAAGGTAGGAATAAATAGAGAAGCAAATCTATTCCTAGTGGCAAGAAGGAATGAAAAATGGATATTCCTTTAATATGTGCTCCCATGACTCACGGGAGTAATGCTGAGCGGCTGGAAGCACGAATGAAACTCTTTACCTTCTCCTCCTCCAAATCATGCAAAGTATGTACCTGAGACCTGAGTGAGCGATGGGTGAATGAACGTTTTAGCTGCCAGTTTCCTTCTTACTGAGAATAGTAAGAATGCAGACTGTGTGCTTTATGAGAGACTTGCGTCCCCAGCTACTTTTTGGTACACTTTGTCTCATTTTGTTTTGATTTTTTTTTTTTTTTGAGACAGGGTCTCGCTTTGTAGTTCAGGCTGGCTCTGAGCTCACTATGTAGCCTAGGCAAGCCTCGAACTCAGCAATCCTCCTGTCTCTGCCTCCCAAGTGCTGGGATTACAGGCGTGAGCCACCATGCCCATCTGTTTTGTTTTGATTTTTGAGGCACAGTCTTGCTATGTAGTTCAGGCTGACTTGTATTCATTGTGGAGACCAGGCTGGCCTTGAACTTGGGGTGATTCTTCTGCTCAGACCTCTTAAGGCAAGGATGATAGGGGTGCACCACCATGCCCAGCGTTTTTATGAGTTTTGCATGAAATAAGGCTGTCTTTGGTGGTTCTTAAAGATGTTCTCATTCCTCTTTGCTCATGGGCTCCTTCCTCAGGAGACGGAAGAAAATGGTTTTTTTTTTTACATTAAAATGCATCATTCTCATCATCGCATGATTCAGAACATCCAAGCATGACATATTTGATTATTAATAGAAATATGAATGATTTTGGGAAAGACGGGAGCACCCACAGGTGATGGGGCCTTGAATTTAAGGTGATCTATGGGGATTCTTCAGTCTCCATTCTGTTCTTCTGTTTGGAAATGTTTTGTTCATAAAGTCTCTCCCTAAGCCAGTGTCTCCAAGAGTTCTACCTAACCTGTTTGGCAGCAGGTTTAGTATTTCTGTTTTAATGTTTAAGTCTTGAATCCATTGTGATTTTAGTTTAATACACGGTGAAAGAGATAGATCTAGCTTTAGTTTTTGGCAGGTTAAAGCCCAGTTTTTCCAGCACCATTTGCTAAAGAGGCTGTCTTTCCTCCATTGAGGATGTTTGGCTCCTTTGTCAAAGATAAGGTGGCTTAGTGTATCTGGAGTTGTTTCTGGATCTTGTAATCTATTCTACCAGTCCTTAAGTCTGTTACTTTGCCAGTACCATGCAGTTTTTTTCATAGTGGCTTTGTAGTACAGTTTTAAGTTGATACAGAATTTGCAGGTATAGTTACTCTGTGTCATTCAGTGCCATTGTGTGGAATTTGGAAAGTGACAGGAAGTCAGAAGCATTATTCCTGAAGTTTCTGGGTGCCTCCCAGGGCAGAAAGGCTGGAACCTTCCTACAGCAAGCTGTAGTATTTATTCTTTACCTTTCTATTCATTAAGAAACAGGCATGGCATCAACAACTCCTTCAGGTCATACTTTTGGGGTTCCATTTCTAGTTTCCTGGCATGAAGGGACTTTTCCAGGTTCATGGGACTTCCAGTCCAAGATAAGCCCTAGACCACCTCTCTCCATCTCTAGAAATCATTCCAAAGATCCAACCCAGAGCATGCACTTACAACCTTTTGTGTAATTTTGTAAGTACCTAGTTCCTTGTATAAAATCTTACTTAAAATACATCAAAAGCTTCTCCTTCCTGCACTAAACCCTGGCTGGTATATTGATAATCTGAATCATCTCCCTTCTTGATACTCAGAAAGTTTGTTCCTTTTGTATAAATCATGTAAAGGTATGGAAAAGATGAGAAGAATGCTTTTTTTAAAATAATGGGTGAAACACAAGTATGAAAGAGGTACTGGGAAATTAGGGATGGCATGATATGCCAGCGGAAGTACATCGCAAGCAGAGAGAGGAAGAGTACATATAGATGCTGCAAATGTGGAAGTGGGCTCCCTAGGTCCTCATGCCCATGATCCCTTTGGAAAAATCATCATGTACCTCTAGAGCAGTGATGGAAAACCTTTTGGAGCTTTTTTTTTTTTTTTTTTTTTTTTGACAGGGTCTTGCTTTGTAGTTCAGGCTGGCCCTGAGTTCACTATGTAGCCCAGGCAAGCCTCGAACTCAGGAATCCTCCTGGCTCCATCTCTCCGTGTTCTGGGATTACAGGCGTGAGCCACCACATCCAGCTGGAGCTTTTGATGGTACAAAAAGCCCACTGTGGTGGGGCTCCAAAACTGCCACCACTGCCCTAGCAGTACTCTATCGCAGATGTGTGAAGCTCTTTAAAAATTTCCTGGAGGGGCTGGAGATTTAGCTTAGTGGTTCCAGTGCCTGCCTTGCAAGCGCAAGGCCCTAAATTCGATCCCTGTAACCACATACAATGCTGGGCGTGGTGACTCACGCCCACCAGCAATCAATACCACATACCACAGTGCTGGGCATGGTGGCTCACACCTGTAATCCCAGCACTGGGGAGGCAGAGGCAGGAGGATTGCTGAGTTTGAGGTTTGCCTGGGCTACATAGTGAGCTGAGGGCCAGCCTGAACTACAAAGCAAGACCCTGTCTCTAAAAAAAAAAAAAATTTCCTGGAGATGTAACAAAAAAAAAGGCACTCAGGTATTTTGAGGGACATGTGGTTATGATTTTTATGTGGGAAGTTGGAGGAGGGTAGAGGGTGAGGTGGCCTTTTAAAAAAATTAAGTTTATTGATATAATGTATATATATACATATATATAAAATGATCACATACACCAAAGGGAATTTGTACCTGTATATGGTGTATCTTGATTCTAAACAGAGAGGGTGGCAACCAGAGTGGAGAAGCTCTGCTGCAGTTTTTGTTAGAACTATATCAGACTGATTCATCAATGATCAGCTATTATTAATGTCCATCCAGTACCTAGGACATGGTAGTGTTCAAGTGGCATTTGTTCAGTAAATGAAATAAAGTTCCAAAGATTAGGGGAGACACAAAATAGTAAGAACCAACACTATTCATTCCAAAATAGGCTGTAGAAAACAATTAGTGAGAGACACCCAAAGCAGTAAAAATGCAAGCTTTAGAATCCTGTGATTCTGTCTCAGGTTAGCTTATAAATTGTACAGGACTGAGAAGGAAATTGCTTAACTTCATAGTATTTTCCTTTCAGCATAGTAAAAAGAGATTGCAAAGGTATCTGAATCATGTGATTATTGTGAAGAGTAAATGGAAACAATGTAGGTGGATGAAATACTTAGTACATTGAAAGGCAAAGAACCTATAATATAATCTTATCCAAAAATGTGTGTCTTAGTATGTGCATTTAATTTTTACAATTATATGCTATTCGAAGTTAGTAGATATTGATGTGTAACTGTTTAAATAGCAATTTAGGCACAGGCTTTGTGTAGGGGGGACCAGCCTGTGCAACTGTCTCTGTTCTGTTGCCTCTGAGCCTGCTGTGCTATAAGCTTCACAGAGGAGACAGTGGAGACTCTCCAGACCTCTCCTGGATCCTGCACACCAGGCAGGCACCTAGCACTGGAGGAATGTTAAAGTGAAGCAGAGGTCCTAGTGTTTCCGTCCTCTCTAACAACTGATAATGTCAGCCGTCTGTATTTTAACCAGGGCATTAATCTTAGTTTCCTTCCTTGTTGATTGCAGGAGACTGAAATATTGATTATGCCCAAAGCAGGCTGTCAGCAGTGCAGGGTGTACAATGAACCCCACAACTTGCTTGTTTATGGGAGTAAGTCTGGCCAAAGCCTGTGTGCTGAGGTCAGAGTAACTTGCACCCAGATCCCATTTTTACAACTAAAACTTTCTTAACTAGAAAGTCAGTATTCTAATCACAGTCATATACTGTCTATTCTGTTCTTAATCTTAGAATATTTTGTCTTGTCCTTTACAAGCCTTGCTTACATTAATCTCCATACAAATTGCACAATTATACATCCTAACATGAAGTTCTACCCTCACACATAGTTTGTCTTTACCCCAATTGATTACTAATAAAAATCAATGACTCAGAATGGCCAGTGTCTTTGTCAGTTGCTCTGGCATTGATTGTCCTGGCTCCCTGCTTTCTGTCTCTCTTAGATCTGTCTTTAGTTTGTTTATTTTTCCTTCAGGCTTGCATTGTACACTGAGCAGAAGACTAGAGCCTACTCCAGAGGTTTCTGGTAATGTTTTAGGCATATCCAGTAGCTGCCGGGACAAAAATACCTAATACCTATGAGCTAAAGGAGGAAAGGTATATTTTAGTTCACAGTGTGTAGAGATTTCAGCTCACAGTTGCACAGGAGAAACAGTCCATGGCATGTAGGCAGAAAGACAGTGAGTCTCCTTTCCTCTTTTATTCTATTCTGTTCGGTTGGTGCCAGTCACACCCAAGGTGAGTCTTCTGCCTCTAATAAATCCATTTATTGCATACCCTAGATCCAACCACTTCCAAAAAGCCCCACCTATAAGCTCATGAGGAGACATCTTAATACAAGCATAACAACCTTCCACCATGCTGTTTCAAAGTTGGAACTAGCCAGTATGGACTGAAACTTTTGAAACAGACTCACAGCTAAACGTGTGCCTTAAGTCCCAGAGGATATTTTGGCCTTAGGCCTCTCAGCAATGCCAGAACTGTTCAGAATATCTCAATACCACCTATTTAAATGTAGATGATGAAATAATCAATTAAAGATAGAAAATCATACTAACAATGTTTCACAATTCTCTAAGTCAATATGCAAAGCACTACAACTTCAGAAAAAAAGGTCCCTTTTATGGAAAACATCCCTTAGTACTATGCATGCCACATACAAAAGTATTAGTGTGTATGTGTTGTCTAACAAGTTAACATATCACCAACCCAAAATCACACAGATCTTTTCTGGGCTTACTTTTGCTGTCTCTAAAAAGGACACTGCATGGCTGCATGGCTGATGCAGGAAGATCAATCACAAAGTGAAGCTCAACCTTTCCAGTCGAGTGACTTAGTGGGTATCTACAAAAAAATTCTGAAGAAATAGGTCAGTGTAAACATACTGGGTTAAAGATCCAGTACTGCAAAAGTGAATAACAGATAGGTAGATAGATAGATGATAGATAGGCAGACAGACAGACAGACAGACAGACAGATAGATAGGTAGATGATAGATACATACCATATACCTACATACATACAAACCTAGATATGCAAAAATAATACAAATAAATGAACAGCCACAGATTTATGTTACTACTATGAAGACAAAGATGGACCATAGGACCATCTTATCTGACAGGGCTACTCTGCTTGTGGACCTCAGCCCTTGTTAACGAACACCACAATCTAACGATAGTACCTCCTAAACTGACGTGGTTGGAGAAGGTAAGAGCAAACATGCTGAGATGCTTCCCTAATTTGCAGGCTGCAGCCTCAAGACCCTAAGCAGGGAAAGCATTTTCTTTCTCTTCCTCTCACTCTCTCTCTCTCTCTCTTTCTTTTTCTTTCTTCTTTTGTTTTGGAGACAGGGCTCACTATGTAGCCCAGGATAACCTCAAACTCAGCAGTTCTTCTGCCTCTGCCTCCAGAGTCCTGGGATTACAGGCATGCTCATGCTCAGCACTGTGGTATGTGGTACTGATTGCCAGTGGGCATGAGTCACCACGCCCAGTGTTGTTGTATGTGGTTACCAGGCATCAAACCAGGAACCCCGCGCTTGCTAGGCAGGCACCGGAACCACTAAGCTCAATCTCCAGCCCAGGGAAAGCATTTTTGAACAATTAAGGTATGTGACTCCATGCGACACCTCAGCAATGTTGCAGGAACTACCCGACAGTCTCTCCAGGCATGACCTGACACTAGGCACCCACAGCCACCAAGGAACCCCAAGCTATTCTCCCCAGGCTCAACCCCAGATGCAGAAAGACCCCAAGGAACCAGAAAAGGTTTTCAAAGGTCCAACTACCCAGTGCTTAGAGCCAGCAAGGGACCCAGAAGAGGTCAAGAGCCCAGAGACGTGAAGGAACGCAGGAAAGGCCTCTATAGGTCCACCCCATCAGGTGGTGAAAGGCTTCAAGGAACCCAAAGAAGATCTCCAAACCCCAGGTATTAAATGTCCAGAACCAACAAGGAGTCTGAAACAGATCTGAGGCCTGAGAACCAGTCCCCGAGAGCAACCAAGGAGGGTCTCTGGGTTCAGCTACCAAGGGCAGGAAGGTTCCAAGGGATCCAGGGCAGCTCTCCCTGGGCCCAGCCGCCAGGAGCCCAGAGACACAAAGGAGCCCAGGCAGGGTCTTCCCAGAGGAGGACTTTCCAGGTTAGCCATGAGTCCCAAAGGGCAGGAAACCCAACGCAGGTCTCCCGAGGCTCACCTGTCAGGTACCTAATGACACCAGGAATCCCAGTACATGTCCACCTTGGCCTGGACACCTGAAAAGCACTCAGCTGGGAGCCTTGCAGAAGTCTGGCCAATGTGGCTGGTGCCAGCAGGGCAGCCAGACTCTCTTACGGAGCCCTTGGTGCCAGTTTTCCTGGGAAGCCAGCCCCTTTACGGCCCCTCCATTCCAAGCACCTTCAGGATGTACACCTCAATTCAAGAGGCCCTGATGGTGGGAAGGGCCGTCTTCCTCCTCTTTGGCTCCCAGCTTGAGAGGCACGTCCAAGTGCCTCCCTCAGCCTCCCCTACCCTGCTCCGCTCCAGCTGTGGTGTCCTGATCCCACTGAGACAGAGAACAGGGCTGCAGGGATAGCTGCAGCCTAAACTGAAATGCCGCATGAAGAGCTTGTGCCAGCTCCACCAGCAGCTCTCTCACCAGCTCCGGCACTGACCTGAGAACCGATGCCAGGAACACTTTGGCGCAGCTGCAGAGCTGGGCTCCTGGTGACTTCATAGCAGGTGGCATCTCTAGGCCTTCACCTTCTGCCGTTCTGCCTCATACCCGCCCCTCCCCTCCCTTGCTGTTGCACTTATTTTTGTATTTGCTGCTACCCTTATTTCCCAGTCTTATGTAAAGTTACTAATTTTAAATGAAAAAATAGCAGTTCATCTTTATGGAGAGAACAAAATGGAGTGAATAAGCAATTCCTTGTCTCTACCTAAGGTGGAACAGGTACGAGTCTGCGGAAGCAAGAACAGGGAGGATTGGGATGTTAGCAGGAGTAACTCTTGTTACAGAGTGTTTTAAAGCACTGGGTGGATGACATCAAAACCTGCTGCTTTCTTTCCTCATAGCCAGATGTCCTGCCACTGTGCCGAGTACTAAACTCCTTGGTGGTCTTTCTACCCCAAGGCCTTTCGCATGAAAGGTTTGCTCATTTTCCCTGCTGCTGGCAAGAGCTCATTGCCTTTTTCTTGCTTCTCACTTTTATCATGTCCGCCATTCTAACACATTGAAGCCACTCATCAATCGGCATCTTTAAGCTATTTCATGTCTGATGCCGGTGGCCACGTACGCTCTTGGAGCTCTGTGACAACATCTACAAATGCTAACCAGATTGACAGGTTTATGACAGTTTGGGGTACTTTCTCTTTTTCATCTTAGGAATAGCCTGTGTTCTCTCTAACAGGCTTTCAAAGAACACAGGCCGAGCAGCAGCCCCCAAATACTGCACATCCCCTAGCCCACCCAGTGCAAGAGAGACCGACAGACAGGTGCAAAGAAAGGCAGCCACCTGTCATGGCAGCTTCTTTGCATCCTTCAAAAAACAACAGGGTAATGTTAACATTACACCGTACTAAAGACAGTTGGAGTTGAGCGCTTCCTTGGTAGTTGTCAGTAAAGATGCGGAAGATGGGCTGTCTCTGAAAGAAAGCTGACGACAACTCAGGAGTCAAAATTGAACAACTGGCATATCACTTTCTTCTGTCCTTCAGAGGCTCCTCTGTGTCCCCGTGTACATCTTTTTCCTTCTTCTTTTCAGTTTTTTCCCTTGAGAGAGGGCAGAAGTAAAGATAACCATTGATGCCCATTAACCCAAAACAGAAAGTAGTCCTCAGCTGGGAACAGATTCCATCTTGCTAACTGTGTGGCCTCTTCAATGTTCTGAGCTCAGCTAGAGAGCCCTATTCGTGTATGGGGAAGTGCTCAGACACACACATAGAAAGTGGTCAGACACACAGACGAGCATAAATGGCTATAAGATAGAAAGTGATCCAAGCAGCAGCACTGAAATGTTAAGGGAGTACAGAGAAGGGAGCCATTAGAGAAACTTCCTTTTGGAGATACCCTCTGATCTTGGCCTGGAAAGGTCAAGTTTTGGGAATTAGGGGGTGAGACACAGGCACAGAAATGGAGAAAAGGGGGTTGAACTCATTCTCTTCTAAGGAACCTGCTCCCTCAATAATGGCATTCATAGCAGGGCATCCCTACTATCTCTGCGGTTGAATACAGCACAGCATGAGCCAATCTGTGGCTCCTTTGGGTTGGATCATAGTTTGCACAGAATGAAAATAAAGCAAGAACAAAAGGGGACAGTAAGGCATGGGAGCCTTGAATGACAGGCTATGTCAAAACAAGGAATTTGCCGATAAGCTACAGGGAGCTACGGAAGGATTCTGACTATGAGTGACTAATGTAGAACCAGGTTTCAGGTAGGATTATGTGGCCCAGGGTCTGGGATGGCTTGGAGCAGAAGAGACACAAGATGAGTAAACAGCAGAGATGATACAGCCTAGAAATGGAGAGGGGGCATCATTACTAAGGCCTAACCAGACATTCTTGGAGGTTACGGTTTGAACGTGTCCCCTGTAGTTCTTGTGTTAGAAACCTAATTCCCAGAGCACTGGCATGGGGAGACAGAAACTTGGAGGTGTGATTAGGTCATGAGGATTCTGAACTCATGAATAAATTAATCCCATAATTGGAGAAGTTCCTTGACAGGATGAGTTCATACCCACCCCTCCACCATTCGTGATTTCCCATGAAATCACATGACAAGAAAGCCCTCATGGAATGTTGCCTTTTGATCTTGGGCTCTCCAGTTTTAGAATCACAGCCTTAAAAACTCCCAATTCATTATGAGATCTCAGGTATCCTACTACAGCAGCACAAAATGGACGGTGACATTGGTTCCTGAATGTTAGGCCACCTCTGTGCCAAGGGATCCCTGCTGCTCACAGAACGAAGTGTTTGCTTCTTGGCTAATCTTCAAATGTTCTAAAGCATCTGTACCCTCGTCATCCTCACTCTTCCTCTCTGTTGATTGCGCAGCAGCGTTGTTTCCTCAGCACACTCCAATCAGGGGGCACCTCAGGTCAGTCTCACCTCCATCTGTCGGTGCTACCTACACCTCCAGCCTGCTCTCCAGCTCTGTCTCTGCCACTGACATCCACTTTTCTCCACTATAGTTCCATCTCTGAATGTCAGGACAGTGGGGGAAGGCTGACAATACCAGTGGATTGAGACATGAGCTCTGCTCTGGAGTCTTCTGAGTCTGTGCAGATGTGTGATGGGGAAGGGTGTGTGGAAAAGTCAGGCTCAGCCTTGTAGACAGGACCCAGGAGGAGGCCTGTTTGCTTTGCCTTCCCCACTCCTGCACCCAGCCCAGATAGATTGTTCATAATGCTTTGCTGACAGCAACTGCTGCTCTCTGTTGCTGGGTTTCAGCAAAAGACAAAGTGACAGGAAGATTGTACCACGTTCTCCAAAAAGGCCCCCTGGGGAGGATGTTGAGCGAGGGTGATTGATTTGGTTAGACGGTGATGTGTTATTTAGGGAGAAGACAGAGAAGCTAGAAGCAGGGAAGAAAGAGAATGTGAAGGGAGAAAAAGTAACAGAGAAAGGGGCAGCCCTTCTTCCACATGAATGCTAGTGCTGGTGCTCTAGATTAGGGGTCACTCACCCTTGAGTAGAAGAGTGTTGACCTGGTTGACCAGCAGTCCCAAGAGGCCCTAGAAAATACTCATGGAAGCACAGGCTAAAGGACAAGAGTATATCCTGCCAGTCAGAATTTTACCAGGAGAGAGAATGAACATGCTAATGAGAAGAGAGACCTAAGAAAGGAACAGGTGAATATCAAAGTTCACTGGAGTGCCCAGACTAGGGATTTTCAGGGTTGTTTCTTCTCTCCCACCCTGTGCTCTGGGAAATACTGTTGGAGAGAATATTAAACTGGGGACAGCAAATGCCATCTCTGTTCTCCATACGGACCTGAACAAGAAGCTATGGCTTAAACCACAAAGGGAGAGCCTTAGGCTCACGAGACAGGAAGAAAGTCACTTAGTGCAGACAGTGTGAGATTCTGGAAAACAAAAGAGAGGAAGGAGAGAGGGAGCCCTGGAACCTTCTAGAACCTCCAGCCATGTCTAGCTGTAGGGTCTGATTGGAAGGACAGCTGAGGATGGGACCACATGGCCTCCTGGCACAGCAAACCTCCTTCTTGTCCTTCCTCTCAAATCTTCTGAGCCCCCTGATGAGAAAAGAGCAGACTCCTGGCCTGTGGAGTGCAGGGACCACTACCCAAAGAAAAGAGGAAGTGAAGCCTGGCATTTTGGGGGGAAAGTATTGGAAAACAGAGATTGGACAATGGGCCATATACTTTTCCCTCTATCCAATACACCCACAGGTAAATGTAAAAAGTCATTCCTTGTTCACGACACATTTTAGCACCCCTCATAAAATCCCTATAATACATATATCTCCATTATAGCTCTCAATGCCAGTGTCCCTTACAGTTGTACAGTACACAACCTTTGCAGCTGCATAGTGCAGCTCTGCTGCTGGGAATTGTAAGAACTTGTGGAGACAGATTAGTAAACAGGGATTTTAGAATGTTTTTCTCTGTGTGATGTGATATATGTTCCCCTTTGCCATCTTTTCTGAACTTTAGGGGGGAAAATAGCACTGTTTTTCAAGGCTTTGGGAGTTCGATTTGCTTTTCTTTTTAATGTGTCACTGTATGAAGCCAGGCCTTCTGGGTGGAGTTTTAGGGCAGAGCTATATTTGAATGATAGTCATTTGCCTGCATAGATAGCAGGCATCTTACGTGACTGGTGACAGCATGACCTCGGTGCCACAGCAATCAGTCTCTAACGCTCAGGGTCCGCCAGAAAGAGGACACCCCTGGATCTGTGCTACAGGACCTCTAGCCATGCTTGCTGTGTCAGAAGTCAAGTCACAGGGAGCAGAAGTTCAGATGAGCTGAGGATCTGAAGTTACCTGGGGGAGATGCTCCCAAAGCAGGGGTAGAGAATCTGAACTACATGGGGGCGGGTGAGACCAGACCAACGGCAGACAGCAGTGGCCAAGCAGGTGGGCAGGGGCTGCCTGGGAGCAGTGCCAGAGCTATCAACTGTCACCTGTGGCAATCCTTGTAGCAACCCCAGCTCGGCCTGGGCAGGCCTCACTTAGAGGGATGCGCAGAGGGAAACACACAGAGGACAGCAAGGCCATGCCTGGCTCCCTTACCCCTGCCAAGATCTGCTTTTCTGCTACAGAACTCCTCAGAGCTTCACTAGGCCACAGGCTGGCCAGAGATGCTCTGGGGGTGACCCGTGGGGAGCCGTCCTCTGCTCAGTGTTGGTCAGGGCCACCGGCTCACTGGAGGCTGGCCCACGTCCCAGTCCCCAAGCCTCTGTGCCCTTTCACCCTCAGCCCCCAGGCTTTCCGCGGGAGGCAAGGGAGAGAAGAACTAGGGAAGGCATCAGAACTGTGAATCTCATCAGCTGGCTAAGCGGGATTATCATCCTGTAATAAATCCAGGGCCAGGCGTGTTTATGGGGCTCTCGGAAGCTGCAGGAACAATATCATTTAGAAAACATTTATGCTCACAAGACAAAGGCAACCCCTCCCCCTCCTGTATTTATGAGGCATGTTGGGTAATTAAGTGAGAGCTGGGAAGGAAGGTGCCTGGGAGAAGATCACCCCTAAATAATCCTGGTTGGTGAAGCCGCCATCTGGTGTGTGGTGCAGCAAGGATGGGCCCCATACGGTGGGATGGTTTATGAGAGGGCAGGAATCAGGCTGAGGGAGAAATACCCACGGACTCGCACAGATGCAGGCTTCGTGTTGCTTATCAGCGCGCGCATTCATTGGGTCAAAAACAGTTTGGTGGGTGCTCACTTGTGCCAAATGCTGCACTTGACATGCACCACTTAGTAAGATGAACAAGGCAGAGAAAAGCTGTTTTCTTGGAGCTTACAGGCTAGCAGGGGAATAAAGTGTTAAATAAATAATGGCTCATTTTCATTTTTGGGTAGTGCTGGGGATTCAATCCAGGGCCTTTGCAAGGAGCTACATGCCCAACCCTTAAAAGAAATTTTTTAAATTATTATTGAGACAGTTTTTCAGGTGGCAAGCTGGGCTTGAACTTGCCACCCTTCTCCTTCCTGAGTGCTAGAGTGACAGAGACGCACCACCATGGGTACAATAACAACTGTTACTTCTCTCACCTTGGTGAGTGCCTTTTCCCACCTACTGCAGTGGAGGAAAAAGGGAGAAAAAAGGAATCAAGTATGGGTCATTAGACCTACTGCCTCACAAGGCCAACCTGTTATGAGGAATCGTGATCACTAACTCAAGGTAAGAGGTAAGGCAGGCATCCCTTCAGCGTAAAAAGCTTCAGAACTTATGTAGGCACTCTTGGTTAGATCTAGAGATCTCTCGAATGTTAGCCTGATTTCTAATTGGTTCATAAGTTTGTTTCTATGATATCACATTGGGATCAAGAAAAGGAAAACAGAAATAAATGGCAGAGTTGGAAGCCAGACACTTCCCAAAGCCATAAACTAATTCAATGTTTTCTCTTTGATACTTAACATTAGGACTGTTTCCTCCTTATTGCAACCCTATGGAATGGGTCAGAACCCTTCCCAACTTCAGACACTGGTGACTTAATCCTTATCTAAAATTCTAAAGATCTCTGGACCCAAGCAAAGCCATTGCCTCAAGGAGCTGGGAGCCCTTTTCCAGGTCATTTGACTTCCAGTGTATGAGTCACAGACCCAAGAGAGGTTTTAGTCCAGGTCCAATGGGCTCATTTGAAAATGGTCAAGTGTATTTCAAAATATATTTTCTGTATTTAAATAAAATTATCATGTGAGAGCACCCATTAAACCTACAAAGTATGTACCCACAGTCAATACAATTAATGTATCATGAAGATGTGTATTTGGCAGCCAGGTCATAGATCTTGGCACCTGTGTGGGTGGGTCTGTTGGTTATCAGAATGAGAGCCAGTGAGCAGGGTTCCAAGGCTTGGTCCTATCTCCAGTCTTAGAGATTGTGTTGGTTTGTTCCAAGGCAGCCTCCATCCATGTCACCCTCCTGTGTGGGAGTACACTGATGCTGTCAATATCTCCTCGCCCTGAGGCCTGGCTGCATTTATTGCCCTACTGCAGTGATAGGCTGAACCTGGTGTGACTTTGGGGATACAGACGAGGTCACAGTAGCTTTACAGCTTCCTCCTGTCCCTATGAATACTGGCTCTGCACATTCCCTAATGGGACCAGATTTGAGTGCTATGATGTGAGAAGCTGCTCCATGTAGAGCGGTCCTGGAGGGGAATCCTGCTGTACAGAGACAGAGACCTCTGAGGTCCTATCTTAGAGCTGAGACCTGCCCCACTGGACACCAGAAGACTCAGAGGCAAATGTCTGACAAGTCGCTCCCCACATTCTCAAACCTTACAGTTGCCAGCTAAATACAATAGTTGCTTCAAATCACTTTGTTTTAGAGTAACTCATTCTGAAGAGTAGGAAACCAGAAAGAGACCCAGAAAGCTACAGTCTATTCTGCTACACTCCTGAATTATGCAAATCCTTAGCAAGCTCAAAGCAGACTCCGTTTGCCTGAGGCTTTTCTGTGAAGAGGAAGTGATTTCAGGAAAGTCATGCCCAGTTCCAGGAGAATGGAGGGCAACTCCTCCAGCTCATGCCCTATTTGCCCTGGCTTTGGATGTCCCTGAGCTCATTGCAGGTCCTGCCTTCCTACTCAGTGACCTGCCAGTACAGAGCCCTCAGGCCTGGCACTTGGGTGCTTCAGTCTTTGCTTCTAGTATGAGCAGCATTTGGTCTCAGGGAGGATAAGAGGTCCTGTGAGGACAGGATGCCTGGCTCAGGGCCAGCTGCTGGGAAGTGGCCGGGGAGGCAGAGATCTGCAGGGAGATGACAGTGGCCCATCCCAGTAGCCAGGGGCCAGGGAGTGGGCAATCAGAACTCATCTGTAGGGACAGCTCCAGAGAAAGGAGTTTTATGTCATTAAGCAATATAAAATTAGGCTTCACGGGTGAGGCAGAGTCTATCTTTAAGACTTAAAAAAGACATTTACCTCCAATTTCTGCTTAGTGCTTTACTTATGCTATTAAGCTTCCATTTCATGCACAAATGAATTACACAGAGAACACTGCAGCTCAGTTTCAGCAGGCAAAAGTGGCCAAGCTAGTTCCTTCCTATTACTCTGGTGTCAGAGTACAAAAGGACGTTGGATGCAGTTCTGGCAGATTAACAAATTGGCTCTGCTGCTATTACCTAAAGTATTGCCAAACTGTCAGGGAGCTCCTAAAACTCCAGGATGGAGAGGTACGGGGAAGGAGATGGCAGCATTCTGAGCTGTCTCAGCTTTGCTGCCTCCTGCCTAGGTTTGCAGGCATGGCTCTGTTGTCAGGCTACAGAAGATGCCACCATGTAAGAGTTGGAGTCTGTCTCTTAGAGGCAGGCCCCAACTGTGCTCCATGGCTTCACAGTATCCTGGTAGCAGCCCAATTAATCCCACCAGGACTTGTGGTTTCTATGGAGCTCTTCTGAGTTACACACAAGGAAGCCAGGGGCGTGTGCTCACTGCTCAGTGCTCTTAGAGTCACTGTAAGAAGTATAGGCCTGCACATTCTTCTTCATTCATGACTTATCAGCTTGTTGTCCTCAGCTTTCAGGGAATGTGAAAGGATTAAAAAGAAAAAAAAAAACCAGTAAGACTTTTCAACCATTTTCTTCTACAATGCTCCTAGCTCCTAGTTCTTCTTACTAACTCTGGCTTTAGAGGCAAGTAGATGAAAGAGGAGCTTTATGATCTAATTTTAGTGGCTCCAAATGTCTCCTCCTCTGGGCTTACCATGCTTTCTGAAATTCTACCTTTTGAGAATTAGCACTGGGGGAAGGTACTAACTCTTCAGGAATCCTCTGTTAAATTTCAGATAACCCCACTGTGACACTCTAGGAACCTTTAATAGCCATTACCGTTCCAGTCATTCTCAGTGGTTATGCTACCCACGCAACACAGCTCATAAAAACATGTCACACAGGTGTTGCCCTGATTCACATCATTCACACTGCTCTCTCTGCCTTCACCAGCTTTGCCCTTGGCTTCCCCCAACTGTATCAAACATTTCTTGATTTCTGATCTCATATTGCCATTTCCCTGTTGTTGGCTTTACCTCCCTTCTCTGATTGACCCTTTGCATTCTTTCTTAACAGGTTCAGAATGATTTCTACCAGTTGCTGTGCTCCAGATAGTGCTGGGAAGATACCAGAAGAGTGTCAGGGACTGTACCTCCTCAGTGATTTCTACATCCACCTGGCTCTTCAAAGGTCAGTGCTGAGGGAAGAATGGGGGATCCGGAGAAAGGCACTGCTGAGCAATGAGGGCAACCAGTCAAGACTCTGGGGCTGCCCTATGGTATGGAGGTAGCGTGAACTGTCTCCCAGTGGTTCGTGTGTTGGAACCCAGTGATGACACTGGGGCTTGATGGGACCTGTAAGAGATGTGGACTGGTAGGAGGTCATTAGGCCTTTGAAGTCACTGCCCTTGGTATGCATGAACTTAGTTCTTGTGGAACCTGACATAGTTACTTTGATAGGGGTTGTGGGAGAAAAGTGATCCAAGTGTCACTGCTCACTGTAGATTCCTGTCCTGTTGTGTAATCTCTCCTCCTACTCCTCCCATAATGCCATGTGCTGTGCTGAGATGTACCCAGATGAGAGGTGTTGTGGCTAGAGTTGAGCCACGCCAGTGCCATGTCCTTGAGCACTTCAGAGGGAAGAGATAAAGAAACGTCTTCATGCTTTACCAGCCTCAGATATTTTGTTGAAGTAATGGAAAGAAGAACAGTAGAGGATATTTCATAGGTCGAGTGTGATGAAGGATGGGCAGGGCAGGAAGCTAAGGTGGACAACTCAAAAGGACATCCCTGGCACTCCACATTTCATCATAATTACTTTTCCCAGACCGCAGTTCCTATTTATTAAAGAATACTAGGATAACTACTGAATTACAGAGCATTACAGTTGAAAGGAACATTTCTCTTGCAAGGTCATGGAGGTAAAGCGCTTTCACCAAGATCACAAGTTCAGTGAGTAGCCAAGTTGGACCCAACCATCAGTGCTCCTCTGCTGCCCTCTTCTTTATTTGTTCTCAGGCTGCTGGCTCTTAGGACAGCATCGTTTCCAGGGAGTGATTCATGTGCACACAGTGGCTCTGAGATACAACAGTGACTGGACAAAAGAGTAACCTAGGCTGCCTATGCAGAAGATAGTCAATGGCAAAGCAGGGGCATAGACAAATCAGTTTACCCAAGGGTGGGCACAGTACAAGTACATCAATTCTCTTATTTGCTATGTGACTATTGTGCTTCTCAAAGTAATACTTGAAGCATATCCTGCTAGGCTACCCCTGAAAGTCTGAGTCAGATCCAGGATGTTTGTCTATCTATCAAGTAAATATTTTGAGGTTACCAATAGTAAACCTAGTCCAGTACTAGATATTGAAGATCAAACAGCAAACAAGATAGACTGGTGTCTAAACTCAGAGGGCTTTCAATCTACTGAAGGCTACAGACAAATCAGTTATTATGCAGGTCAATAGGTGCTATTAAGATTAAGATAGAATCATTACATGTGATGTTACCCAAACCAGGATACTTAGGAAAATTTTAAAAAGCACTATTTACATCAGGACAAAAGGTACGAGAACCATCCTCAACAAATTGGACACCTAATTATCCCAGTTATGAAAAATCAGGATGGAGTTCAGGCAGAAAATTCTCCGTAGAAGAAGGAAGCTAGCTGCAAGTTGACTTAACTTTCCTACAGAGAAGATTCCCAGAGTTCATATAGATAAGAAGGTTGTAAGCATATATAAGATTGATAGTCTAACTTTATTCATGTTCCCCACTGGGCATGCAACTGGTTTTACTTTATCCACGTCACCCCTCCCAAAGGCATCCCCGTGCCTACAATCAGAGGTTCTCTCAATTAGTTTCTTCCAAATGCATCCTTCAGGAACCAAAGCCTTTTTCAGAAAGTACAAGGCACAAGTTCCAATTGCAAAAGCAGCCCCTGAATGATTAGAATTTTCTCCCTTTGCCCAAGACCAGGCACAGTCAGAACAAAATCACTTTTGCAAGTATCAGGCCATATCAATTTTTCAGCCTGCTCAATGAAATTTTTGCTCTTGGTTTAATCAAGACTTTTCTGTAGATTGTGTGTGTGTGTGTGTGTGTGTGTGTGTGTGTATGCGTGTGTGACTTCTCATATCTTTACCTCTATCCATTTTTGTCTGGCTTTCATGCTTCTTGGTCCCAAATCATGTCCCAGATGTTTCCCCCACTGCTGTTACTCCCTATATATTACCGTGTTAGCGTTCTCCAGTCTCACACTTCCTCTATGAAACAGCATCATCCATAACAGAAAGAAAACTACAATACAGCTCTCCCTGGGGAGCAAGTGTGCATTTGCTACAATATTCTGTTAGATTTAGTATCATTGATTAATTAAGCATCTCAGGAGATAGCACTGGCTATGCAGGGGTCACAACTCTAAGGTCATGAAGAGCTGAGGTGAGAGTCTTCTCAGGTACTGCAGCAGGATGGAGCCTGGTGGGGAAATCCAGTAGACAATCGAAGTGTTGGGAGGATAACTACAAAAGTTACGACTTCTCTAGTCTGGTGTGAATTCAGCTGTGGCTGTGATGCCTCCAAATTCTGACCTCTTTGATTTAAGGTGGGTAAGGTTTCTGAGCACGCTAAGGTGAAAGCCAGAGTTAAGCAACTTTAACCTGCAAACCATCTCCCTCAACTCAAGCAAATTATACATTTCTTATGCATAGTTAGTATTGCTTAAATGATTGGTTTTATACTTAAATGAGACAGTGTCTCATTACATTTCATGGTAACTTTTGTATACAGTTGAAATTAAACACACAATGGACAATGTGGAATTTGCTGTCAAGGTCAGGTTTTTTTATTCCACCTACTTCCAGCAGGAAATGTGTATATATGAAGGGGAAATGGGGGAGTGGAGACTGTGGAACTGACTCCCACCACTAACAAAGATGGGCTAATCACCAAGGAGTTTGCAGTGACTCTTCCGTTTGTGGGTCTATGCCCCAACACTCAGGAGTGAAGCTTGACAGGGAAAGAGGAAAGTGGATGACTGATGCATGCTGTTTGGTCAAAGCAGCTATCTCCTATGCGTTCGGTATGAACAGCTGCGAGAGACACTGAGCAAGCTCCGCAGGCTGTCATTCTGATGCCTGAACAAGGCCTTTCTGGACGGCGGGGGTGGGCAACAGAGCGGAGTACAACAGACCCAAAATAGCAGTTAGGTGCAGAAAAGGCTCCAGGTTGGGCCAGGGGAGGGACAGCTTCTTCTCCAGGCTCCTGCAGCACCTAGCCCCAGGGGGACATCATAGCTGAATATTCTTAATAATTGGCTACATAGGGCCGGAGGGTTAGCTCAGTGGTTCCGGCGCCTGCCTCGCAAGCGCAAGGTCCTGAGTTCGATCCCCGGTAACCACATATAATGCTGGGTGAGGAGACTCACGCCCACCAACAATCAACTCCACATACCACAGTGCCGGACGTGGTAGCTCACGCCTGTAATCCCAGCACTCGGGAGGCGAAGATAGGAGGATTGCTGAGTTCGCGGCGGCTTGCCTCGGCACCATAGTGAGCTCAGGGCCGGCCTGAACTACAAAGCGAGACCCTGTCTCAAAAAGCAAAAAAAAAAAAAATTGGCTACATAGTATTTTCGTGTCTGTGTACAGTTTCTCCTCAAAGGAAAATTCATTTCTTTTCCACTAATCCTCTTACAAGTTTCAGTAAAATGCCATCTGCAATTTATAAAGAAATTGTACCCCAGTGGAATAAACCAGGCTCTTACTACACTTGGAAGGTGGTAGCCAAACAGAGCCGCCTCTTACAAATACCCTTCATGTCTTTATGGGATAGGCAGTTTACCTTTGGTTCTGTGTCAAAAGCTCTGACAATTTTCAAATGGCTACCATAAAGTAAAATTAAGAACAACTGGCCATGGCATGACACCAACAGTGTGGCAGTGGTGGGGGCGCTGTATGTATCTATGTGTGTGAGCACCATAAGGCAGTTTCTGAAGCCAGCAGGAACAGGAAGTTGGTTCCGAAGGCAATATCTGTGGATCAAACAGGGTGATTGTGGCCTGAAATATGAAGGATTTAAAAGCATTTATACCATCATTTCTGGTTTATTGTCCAGATTTGTATTTTCTGCAGAAGGGTTGATAGCTTTGGTTTATGAGAACCAATTAATGCATGACAGATTCCTGGAATCCTTGCTGATCCTCATTCTCAGACCTTCTTTCCTCTCTCTCTCTCTCTCTCTCTCTCCCCCCATACACACACATATTCTCTCCCCCCCATACACACATATTCATTCTCATTCTCTCTCTCTCTCTCTCTCTCTCTCTCTCTCTCTCTCTCTCTCTCTCTCTGTTTTTTCTCTTAGCATAACAGTTGAAACATTATCACTAAGACATGGATATGTTGGAAGTGGACATAGAGTAGATGTGAGATATGGAGTCTCCAGACTTGTTGAGCCATCTATGGCAAGTTGAAGATGGAAGAAATCCAGGAAACAATCCAGGGAGGTAGAAACTGAGACGGGAAGACAATAGTCAGTGAACTGCATAGTCTACAGAACTCTGGTCAAAATCAAAATGAAGCTAATTTAACCCACAGCCTACTACTTACTATCCCTTCATTTCCAGCCCACAACTGCACTTAGTTTACATTTTTGGTGCTCTGTTCATACCTGAAGCAGGTGGCCACCTGTGCCTGGAACATCCATTCTAATCCAAGATTTGCCTCCCAGGATGAGGAAAGTTATAAACTGGGGGCTTAGTTTTCCCAGGACTTCATTAGGACCATCTGGCCCTTCATGGTGCTGAGGAAGAAGGCTGACATTCCATTTGCAGCTAAGGTCTGCAGAGTCCTACAGTCATGGTGAGCAGGCCAGACCCAGATCAGATCTCCTCCTTCCCAAGCTGTGAGTACTTCCACTCAGGCATCCCTGTTCCATTGTCTGCTAGGACCTCTCACCTCAGCCCAAATTTCATTTTGCCTCACAGGAAAGATCCCAGAGGCTGTGGTTCGTTGAAGGAGAGAAAAGGAGGTGGAATATGTGCCCAGGCCACTTGAAAGGCCAGGCAATGAGCCACAATCCCAAATCTCCTTCTCTTCTGCTTAATACAAACCAAGTCCAGCAGAGGAGAGCCATGATGAGGTCACTGCATTCCAGATGGACACAGAAGCTCTTTGTCCAAGGCTGCCAGGCCTCTGGTCCCGGCTGACTCCAGCTGTCAGGGACAGGCTGAATATTCTTTCCCTGTGGAAAAGAGAGCATTCTCAGAACTTAGGCACAGAACATGGAAGAGCAAGTACAGTACACAGAGTCATATAGGCATACACACACACACACACACACACACACACACACACACACATACACCCTACAAACCAGGAACAAACATTGAAGGAAAAATATGTAGCCAGATATGATCTCCAGCAGGAAAAGATTCCAAAAATACTCTGCTCCTCCTTGGAACAGTGTCTTGGGATTTGGCCATTTCTGATTTCCCCAAGTTTTCTTCTCTGTAAAGGGGGAATGACAATACACTTGGAATGATTATTATAAGTTTAGACAAAAGTATAAAACCCCAAACCTACTATCTGCATCAATAAGTTATGGCGCACACTCTTACTAATTAGATGGAGCAGTTTCCCAGGACACAGTCATTCCTCCTTTCTCTGATAATGTCTGCCTATCCAGAAAAGTTAAGTACCTCACTGGCCAGTTTGATGGGAAAAGTACTGCTATTAGGAGGCAAATAGCCTCCATGCTTCTCCATAAATTTAGGGATGGTGCAGGAGAGAAACTAAGTTTGCCAGGGGACTGACTTTAACTCAAACATGTACAATGTGGACTAGAAATAATAGGAAATCAGTCTATAGACTCCCAGGAAGATTGAGGGAAATAAGTAGAGGGAGATGGAGAAAGAAGACAGAACATACTGGCCATTGCCAAGCTCATTCCTGGAGCACAGGTGCCTTCCCTTCATTGGCTCCTATGAGACAACCATGTAGCCTTGATGTACATCTCCTTGTTTTCTTAACTTGAGTTGGTTTCTGTTGCTTGCAACCAATTTATCCATCCTGGGAAATGGAGATGATGACAATATATCTACACTGATGATTGTATGCACACAGAGTATATCTTTGATCTTTGAATTCCCAAAGTTACTTAAGAATCTCGCTTTATGTCCCCCTTAAGAATAATGATACAGCTAACCCCAGAGCAATCAGCAAACCTTTGCCTAAGCCATTTTCATTAAATACGAGGAAGAAGGCTGACTGGGTATGAAAACAAAAACATCTGTCTGATTCTCCTGTTTATTGAGGTATGCTTTGGAACATACTTGCCTTTCTAAATACTGCATAATTCTTTGGAGCTCTGTCATTCGCCTTGGACAAACAGCCTTGGTGAGTTTCAGACATGTTAAATAATACTTCCGTTGTGAACAGTTGTGTGTAAAGAACCATCAGATGAAGTTCATTGCTCAGTGAGTGGTAGCAATTGTTATTAGTCCTTCCTGCTTTATTACTGACATGCACAAAACTTCCCAGTATACATTTCCAGGATTTTCCTAATATCATTCCCAAATATAAGAGAAAAGTCTCCATGGAGCAGAAGAGTATGGAAATTTTTTCTCTGTGGTTGATCTCATGCAATTTTAGAATGAGGATGCTGGTGGAGACCCTGCAGCCTTCAGTAGCCCCAGCTTAGCTCTACCCAATGCACCTTGAGCCAGCAAGGTCTTTCCTCTCTCTCTGGGCTGCCATGTTCACTGGTAGTCACCATTTTATTAGGAATTCTGGAAAGATAAAGAACAAACCAAAAATAGAATCAGTGATCTTTCCTACATGCAAGAAGCTTACAATAAATACTTATATAAAACAGCACAATTACCAGTTAATGTGGCACAAATAAAGGATCTGCATGCAATAAAGATCCTAAAGATAGAGCTAAGCAGATTAACCAAAGTTCTGAATCAAGGCTGGAGGAGATAAAAGTCATAATGGTGACAGCAAAATTAGGAAGGAAGAAACTAGAATTCAGGATGTGTAAGATTCTTCACATGTCAATCAATATTCAAGAGAGCACAACTGAAGCAATGAGAGACTTGGGCCAGTGAAGAGGATGAGTAGGGCTGGCGTTGCATCTTCTTAACTTATCTAAGAGAAACTGGGTCATCTGAAAGAATGAGCACTGTAACACAGATGCTTTCAGCTTTGGCTGCACACTGAAACCACCTGGGGATTTTTTTATATTGCTAGATGTTTAGCACTGTCTTCAAAGAATGGGATTTCATTGGTCTGGGCTGCCTAGGAATCCGTATTTTCCAAAGCTCCTTATGATTCTAATGTGCAGACAAGGCTAAGAGTCACCACTTTACACAATGGAAATACATAAATGCAGAAAACCTGTGGATGTTTTCTCTGTTTATGTGACTAAGAGAGGTGTGGAAAGCTGCCCAGTTGGGGTGAAGGTGAAGGAGAGTCTCGTCTGTGTGATCCTCACACTTCCCTGCAGTCTGATTTCACCCTTCCAAGTGACCTCAGCCCAGGCAACCTTCCAACCTCTCTGTGTTGCCACAGTGTTCAGACCTCCCGGGCTGACGCTCAGGCAGTCATGCCCTGGAGTGAAACTTGCAAAGCCTAGGACCCGATAGACCACTCTTTGTGAGAAAGGAAGGTCAAGCCCAGACGAGTGGGCGGCCCTCGCCTTTGCTGCTGAGCTGGACAAAGGGACTGTTGGCACTGCATATTTTTACAAAGTTCAGATTATAATTTGAGTTCATTCATGCTGTTCTCATTTTGGCACATGGCAGGGCTGGGGAGAGTGATGCACAGCAAAGGAAGAAATATCTTCATCTTGTTGCTTCAAGCCAAGCAACCTGTGTGACTCTTAACTCATTACAAGTTTCATGAGCAGACCCAATGTAACAGTTTAGACCTAGAGTATCCCCCCACATATTCATGTGTGGAAGGTGATTAGGTGAAGGAGGTGCAGTAGGTAAATGTGTTAAGAGGTGGAGCCGGTCATCTCACTCCACAAAGAATGGCTGCTATCTTGAAATTAGCCAGCAACAAATGCTGGCGAGGCTGTGGAGTAAAAGAAACGCTTCTCCACTATTGGTGACAGTGTAGACTGGTATGACCTCTATGGAAGTCAGTGTGGAGATTCCTAAATTATGATTAGAGGTCCCATTTGACCCTGCTATTGCCTTGCTAGGAATATACACAAAAGAATTAAAAGAATCATAGCATAGTGACATATGTGCACCCACATTCATAACAGTTCTGTTTGTGATAGCTAAATCTTGGAAACAGCCCAAATGCCCATCAACTGGAGAGTGGATAAAGAAGATGTGTTTTTTCTATAAAATGTAGTATTACTCTGCCTTAAAGAATGATAAGTTTGAGTCATTTATACTCAAATGGGCATACCTGCAGGACATACTCGTAAGTGAAATAAATAGGTCACAGATGTGTAAATATCATGTCTGTTCTGAAGATGTTAATACGTTCTAGAATGTATGATGGATATTGTGAAATAGAAAATATTCAAAGGGAAATGTGGAGGAGTGAGTAACAAGGGCTAAAAAAAATGTGATGGAAATACAAAAAGGTAAACAAAGCTTATGTATTTAGGGGTTGGGAGGTTGTGGGGTAGGTAGGGGAATGGGAAAAAATGAGAATTAAATTGTGTTATATACTGATACAGATTCCCAATATTGAGTGTGATCATGAGGTGTATATACAAGGTACCAGTAAAGATTTTAAAAAAAAGGGTGGGGCCTGATCAGCAGAGGTTGGTCATCAGGGTGCAGCCTGGCCTCTCCCTGTCCCTCTGTTTCCTTGCCACCGTGATATGAGTGGCTTTCCCATTCTGGTATTTAAGTCCACATCTCCATTTTGGCTGATCTATAGTCTACCCCTGCGATGGAAGGCACCATGAACTGGCACAAAGGAATTACGGACTAGCTGCCCTTCTAGAGAACACAGTGTTGAGAGGCTGATGAACTACTTCTTTTCAGTGATCGCCACTCATTTAACCACACTTAACCCTGTAGGTGTTCTGTGCCATCTTCCACACCTCCTTAGGTGGAGTTGATCCGATGAGTGTTGAAGTCCTGACTCAAACTGGAGCAATCAGGAGCTCCCCCAGGAATCAGTAAGAACAGCTTCACTCTCTCCACATGACTGTACCAGTAACTCACCAGTAACTGCACCAGTAACTCAAGGGCTACAGCAGAATAGGTTTTCTGCTATAGGTCCAAGGAGTAGAGAAGATGATACTCATGAGAAGCAGGAACAAATCTTTCACCTGGCATTAGTGCCTACCTGAGTCCCACATATATCCCTGCCAGACATTTGTATAACCTTCAGTGTAATAATAAATTATACTTTAAAATGTGAGCAGTCTTCCTACTGCATGATTTCACTCCTGTGTGGAACCTAAAAATAAGCATAAGCATAAGCAGAGAAGAGAAGAGAAGAGAAGAGAAGAGAAGAGAAGAGAAGAGAAGAGAAGAGAAGAGAAGAGAAGAGAAGAGAAGAGAAGAGAAGAGAAGAGAGGTTACTAGGGCCTCTGCTAGTAACTATGGGGTTGGGGGCTGGAGAGGCATTGGTCAAAATATAGAAAATTTTGCCGGGCGTGGTGGCTCACGCCTGTAATCCCAGCACTCGGGAGGCAGAGACAGGAGGATTGCTGAGTTCAAGGCTTGCCTGGACTACATAGTGAGCTCAGGGCCAGCCTGAACTACAAAGCGAGACCCTGTCTCAAAAAAAAAAAAAAAAAAAAAAGAAAAGAAAATTTCTGTTAAACGAGAGGAATCAGTTTGAGACATCTACTGTACAACTATCATTGACTATGAATAACTTTAGTTAATATCAGTGAATTATGTACTTGAAACAGCTTTGGGAAAAGATTTTAAGTATTCTCACCACAAATAAATATGTGAAGTAATATATATATATATAATATATATATATAATATATATATATATATATATATATATATGTGTGTGTGTGTGTGCCACTTAGCCATTCTATGATGTGTTGATACTTCAAAACATGTCACATGCTACACCATTAGTGCTGTGGTTTGGAAATGTCCTGGCGAAGCCCGATATGTTAAAGGCTTAGTTGTCGGCCTGTGGCATTGGTGGAAGTGGTAGAATATTTAGGAGGTGGAGCTTAGTAGAAGGAAGTTAGGTCACTGCAGAAATTAGATACTGGAATCCCGTTCTCTTGTCCTTTTCCTCTCCCTTTGCTTCTTGATTACCATGAGGTGATAGCCTTTTCCACGACGCACTCCCGTCTCAGTGCACCCTGTGCCCAAGGCAGCGGCGCTAAGCAACCGCGGGCTGAAACCTCTGAAACTGTGAACCAGACAAGCCTTTCTGTACAAAAGTACTGTAAGCTGTCTGGAGTTTATTTCCATGATGTGGAACTAGGATACATTTATGTCACATTTACTTACAAGACATTGGAAGACATTGTTCTAAATTCTCTATTTTAATTAATTTAATTTTCATAGCACTTTTATGAAACTTCTACTATGATGATTTCCAATTTATGGATGAAGCAACTGAGGCACAAAGAGGTTAAGTGAGTGGCCGTAGATCACGTGGACTAAATAATATGAGAAATATGGCTCTTGTGGGCCCATATTCAGATTGTACTTACAACTTTCTTGTAAGAACTCCATCAAGGGACAAGCCACTAGGCTTTGTAGTTAATAGTGACCTAAGACGTTGGACAAAGTGCTCCAAAAAGCCACAGTTTAGAAAATGGCATGAGCAGTCAGGGTGGACCTGCAGCTGTTCCGGAGAAGGTGGAATAAATGAGGAGTGGGAGGCCAGGAGGAACACCAAAGGGACAGCCAGCCGGTGGTGTGGAGATGAACGCGACTGACGCGGGCCGGAGCAGCGAGGATCCCAGAACGGTTGGCACAGACTCTGCAAGGCGCCCCGAGACTCACAGCCAGCACAGGTGCGGCAGAGCCATGCTCCCTGGGGAATACGAAGACAGGGGAGAGCAGTTCTCTGACCTGGCCGGCAAACCTGCCTGCGGATTCCGAAACACGGCCTGAAGTAAGTACTCATCACTGAGAGATACAGACAGGAACAAAAGCCCCATGATGCTTCAAAGCCTTTTTCTGTGGTGTTTGCATAATGTGCAGCCTTCACGTGCTCGGGAGCCAAATGACGGAGGGAGCAGGCAAAGATCCATGGCTGAGCCTCAAGCATTAAAGTAAAAAATAGATTTCAATAAAACATGATATAAAAACAAGAAATAACTGTAAATGGAATTGAAAGCAAATGACATAAAACTGCAGCACAAGGCGGCTCATTGCAATTCTGGAAACTTTACTTCCCACAGCTGCACAGCCATCAGTATTCAGAGCTCTTTTTCTTTGCACTGCTGTGAATTCGTCACTTGTGGTGACGTATGGCAGCTCTCTGGCTTCACATAGCTTCTGTTGGCCTCTAAGCCTCAGGCGACCGAGGCCGGACAAGTGTCCAGCTCTCCCCAGGCAGAGGGGCATGACCCGCTTACAATGAATGGGGAGTCAGGGCCAGGACTGGAAAGGCTTCTACTGTGTTGTCCTCAGCCTCCCATGCCACAAGTAAAGAGCCACAGCACCCGAGCCTCCTCTCCCAGAGGCTTCTTTACCCATCAACCGTACATCTTAGAGACGGCCCCTATAGAGAGGGCAGATGAAGGCTGTGGCTCGTGGCCCAGGTGTTAAGGGGTCTGAGCAGGTTAAGCAGGCTGACACTGGCGCAAAGGCAGCAGAGGCGCCCCCACCCAGGCTTCTGGAAGCCCTGGCATCTAACCTCCATACGTTTTCCTCAGGTCCCTGTCAGACATCTTTTTCTGCTGGAATGTTCTGTTCTTTCATGTCTGGGAAATCAGCCAGGCTGTGTCAGTCGTGACAGCCACCTCCCTTCTATCAGAGTTGAAGGAAGTTAGAGTCAGTGACCTGTAAATTCTCCTTCTCCTCCCAGGGTATACCATGGGACTGTTAACATAAAATGCTGCTTCTTGATGTGATTAGAGTGGGAAGAATCCTTTTTTGTTGGGGGTTTTACATGTGTTATCCTCTCTTCTCATCTTTTAAAAATATTGATTTAGTGGTACAGTTTATGATCACATTCAACACTGAGGGTTTATACCAGTGCAAGACACATCTTGATTCTCATTTTCCCCATTCCCTGGCCTCCCCTACAGCCACCGCTCCCTATATACATAAGGTTTATTTCCTCTTTTTACCACCAAAATTTTTCTTTCCCTTCATTTTCCCCTACCTTGGCTTTCTCTTTCCCTTTTAAATATTTTCTTCTTATTTCATAATACCTATCATAGATATTGATATTTACATCTTCAGTTGTTCATACTAGAGAAAAGATATGGTACTTAAACATCTGTGTCCTTTAATTTCACTTATAAGTATGTCCTCAAGTTACATCCATTTCAGTATAAGTGACTCAAATTTATCATTCTTTATGGCTGAGTAATACTCCATTTGACTTTTTTAAAAACCACATCTTCTTTATCCAGTCCCCAGTTGATGGGCATTTGGGGTGTTTCCAAGATTTAGCTATTACAAACTGAGCTGCTGTAAACACGAGTGCACATATGTCACTGTGGTATGATTTTTAAAATTCTTTCATACCTAGCAGGGGAATAGCAAGGTCAAATGGGACCTCCAGTATTCCTGAAATGAATGCCACAAGGTGTTGCCGCATGTGGTTTGAGACTACAACCCAGGTAGAACTGCCCATTTACTCCAGACAAGGCATGGTTTCTCCCTAGGAGGAGGACATCACAGAGTCACCTACTATGAGTAAAGTTTTGTTGGAATTCAATCCTGCCCTTTCTGCTGATTCACTGAAGACATGGCCAACGAATGCCCTGAAAGCCTGTCCTCCAAGTGACAGTACACTGGGGAAGCCTGGAGGATTCCCCAGGGTGGTTGAGGTGTAGTTCCTGCAGGGCTGTGAGGGTGCCGAGTTTAGCATAGTTGGCAGGGATTGGAAATGAGAGTCCACTGTGTGTCAAAAGAAGCCCTTTTGAAGTTTCTGCTTTCATCTCCTGGTGATCTCCCAACCAGAAGTGACAGGGAGGGATAAAATGCAATTTACTCACCAGCCCAGGAGGCTCATTTCCAAACACAATGGCTATGGCAGGCAGCAGGCCTTCCCCAAGAACAACTAAAGGGAAAAAATAAAAATCTCAAGAAAAGAGACACTTCTGAGGAGAAACAGCCCACTAGAAAAGGGCTTTGTAGGATGCCCTGCTGGGCAGGTCCAGAGGGCTAATTGCAAAGCAAGCTAAGACTTCTGTTTGGTGTCTGAGACATCTCTGTCCCGGGCCTCCTCTGTAAAAGCAAATGGCAGCCTAGAGGGATGACTCTTATATAATGTTAGGAACAAGGGAGTGAGTTAGAAATAAGGCCACAGGTGTTGGGCTCCGAGGAATCAGGGCCCCAACAAATAAAGTCAGGGCTCCCTCAGCAACTTCTTCAGCCCTTCAGGTGGGCTGCACCCCAGCCTAGACAGCAGGAGAGGGCAGGGAGCAGGGCTGCGGGCACTCTCCTCCTGCAGCTGGGAGAGTCCTCTGAGCCGGTCCTGCAGCAGCAGGGGCAAGTTAGTGGCTTCCCCTCAGCAAGTCCCTCCGCTCTTCCTTGAGGGGGCGAAAAGAGCATGGACTATGTCCTGTTGGTTCAGGGCTGAAGGAAATAATGTGTGGGAGATACCAAAGTAGTGCCTGACCTTCAAAATGTTTTAAACGCTCTCTTCCTACAGTGTGCTACCCTAGTCTGTTCTCCAGTCACTTTTCAATCCATCCACTGGTCTCATTTCAGCTTCTAGATGAACCCCTCCCTACCCCTCCCAGACACTCGGGTGTAACTTCACTCATGTTAACAGCATGGCTGTTAGACCATCTCTCACACAGACACAACGCATATTCAGACAAACCCCGAAAGTGAAAATCAGCATTGGGCCAGAACCAAGTATCACCATTCTGACATGAGTGTCTGGTGTTCAAGAGCAACTCTGAAAGTCACTAGCAATGACTGTTACACTAAAATTCTTACTTAAGCTTCATATATTATCATTCAGGAGCAAGGAGCTGTCTGGTCGATCTTACCATAGTCCGTGAGCTTCTGAGGGGTGCTTATTTTCAACTGGGGTGAATGGTAGAACAGAGTATTTATATTTAGGGCATGCCTCAGTTGTTTGCAGTACATTTCTTCCTTTTATGGTCATATTTTTTATTGTTTCTTGATAGAAGATAGTTTATCACAGATATTGTTGTACATGATTTTTGAGTTTTTTTCCACAGGATTCTAAGATTGACATATTCTTTATTCAAGCTTGAAAACATGAAGAATTTGCAAGTGGGAATGACTTATAACCTAAATGGAATTCTAAAATAAAATCCTAAATATAATTTTAAAGGTCATTTTGATTAATGTGATGAAAACTAAAACTGTGATCAATTCTAGATAAGAATTATGAGATAATCTCATTTCTGTATTTGGATTTTATTGTTATTTAAAATTTTATAAATATTTCTTCTGCCATAAAAGACAGAAGCATCTTCCTGAAGTTATCTAGCTAGCACATTGTATTTCTTTTTTTTTCTTTTTTTTTTTTTTTTGAGACAGGGTCTCGCTTTGTAGTTCAGGCTGACTCTGAGCTCACTATGTAGCCCAGGCAACCCTCGAACTCAGCAATCCTCCTGTCTCTGCCTCCCGAGTGCTGGGATGACAGGTGTGAGCCACTACGCCTGGCCACATTGTATTTCTTATTTTCCATTTAACTCCTTGTAGGTATCACAACCATTTTCAAGGACATAAAGTAATAGGCAGAAAAAACACAGAGTAAGCAGCACACACTGCAGACAGTTACCTTCTCCTAGATGGAAACACCCTAAGAAAGGGCTTTTGGGGAGTTTTTATTAGTTGAGATGCTCTAGGAACTGTATGACAAAAATAAATAATGTCCAAGAAAGTTAGCATTAAGCAGACATGGCATGTGCTGTAATTGTCTGTGTGTGTTTTTTTATTCATCAAACTAAAAACTCCTTGTTAAAGGGCCAGTCCTTTTCTCTTTCTGTGCTCCACTATTATAGTAGACCCTACTCTATCCAGCTTAGTAAACATGGAATAAATGAAAGAACGTTATAATTGCCAAAGAGAACTACTAGGCACTGGCTACCAGCTCTGCCTCAGAACTGTCTTATCTGTTGCCTGGTCACATGACTCAAGACCTCAACCACTGGCATAGAAGGAGTGTGGCTGGACACAGACAGGGGAGGAGCACACCGACTTCCTTCTCTCAGCCTAGAGGTGAGGCAAAGCATCTGCTCCTGGCTGTTTCTGTTTTTAATGGTGTGGCCTAGAACCCCACTTGGAAAGAGCCACTCCCGTCTTACGATGGAGCTCACTCGGACACCGAGCTGGGCAGAGCCCTGAGTTCCTAGCACCATGCATGGCTTGAGCACTAGCCCGGGCTCTGTGGGGCCAGAGAGGGCTGCAGGACTGTCCTCCCTTCCGTGAGCTTGCAGTAAGTGGGCACAGATGCACAGACAGCGCCCTTGCCCGCTCTCCATGCTCCCCTGCCCCTCCCATCCCCCCTCCCCACACTTGGCTACTCTCCTGGATGAGTCTATATTTAACTCTCTAAGGCTCATTAACTACAAAATCCCTAACTTTACCACCAGACCAATTCAGAGGAGTTATTTTTCAGCTACAGTTATTCTTCCTTTTGAGTATTAATTTCCTTTCACACTTGCCCTATTAATCACTTTAACAATGAAATTAAGACAATTATTTTCATGAGGTAATGGGTGCTAAAGAGCGGATGATACACATTTATTACACAGTAGGCCCAAACGTCTGTGTAAAAGTCAGCCCTGTCAATAATATATTAGGTAGGAATGTCCTCCAGGGGGGTCTGTTCTTTTTCACTGATTCAAATATGCCTGTTTCCTTCAGTGCTGCTGTGTTTATGCTTTTAGGCCCCATCAATGCAGTGTCCATCACTGAGACGGATGGGGTGTCATTTTCCTGTGGGATCCAGCTATGGCTGCCAAGGGGTGCTCACTTCCGGTGCACTTTTCTGCAGAAAATACTCCTCCTCCATTGTCTTCCTACACTTTGTTCTTTCTACCTCTTCAGCTTCTACCTTCTTTGCTTTCTCCATCCTTCTGCCCCTTCTCTCTTCCCACCCCTTCTTTTCCCTCTGACTTTCTCCACTTTCACCTCCTTCTACCTACCTGGACAGGGAGGAGCCCTAATGGAAATCTGCTTTCTAGTTTTAAATTAACCTCTTGCCCCTCATTTTGTTCTGTTTTTAATTTGCCAAGATGATCATAAGGACTCTGGCATGGCCCGCGTGCTCTTGTCTGTTCTCTTCCTAGCTAGCGAGGAGGTTTCTATTTCCATTGCACACTGGTTTCTGGGCACAGAGAGCCACAGTGCATGCTGGGGCATGGAGAGAGGAACCGAGATGAGGTCCAAGCGATCCCAATTTCCATTCGCCTCTCACTTCTGTTTTGAATGGCCAAGGCTTCTGTCACGTCCTTGTTCATCCAACACTTCAGTATTTACCCCTCTCTTCAGCTGTGAATTATACACAAATTTTGGAAAGGGAATGAGTCCATTCCCTTGGTTTAAAAGCAGAAAGAGTTCTAGCAAGTCCACACCTAAGCATATATACAAAAATGCTAAAGTCAGAGACTCAAACATATTTGAACATCTATGCTCATAGAAGTATTACTTATGATAGTGAAAAGGTGAAAATAACACATTCATCAACATTAATAAATAGTTTGTGGTATATACATATATATACACAATAGAATACTATACAGCATTAAAAAGAAATTCTAGAACATATAACCCTTAGATGAACCTTGAAAACATTATACTAAGTGAAATAATCCACCCACAAAAAGCAAGCATTTATATAATTCTACTTATCTGAGCTACCTAAATAGGCCAATTTATAGATCTAGAAAGACAAATAGGGGATAACAGGGCTAGCAGCAGGGGGAATGGTGGGTTTTCATTTAAATAGCTACAGAATTTCTATTTGAGATGACAAAAAATTCTAGAAATGGATAGTGATAATGGTTGAATAAAATTATGGAAGTATTAAGCATCATTGATTTGCACACTTAAAAATGGTTAAAACGGTAAAACCCTTCTATGTATTTTCTATAATAAAAACATGAAAAAAGAGAAAAGAAATTAAAACTAAAAAACTCATGCTAAATTTTTTAAATCTTAAAATTACGAGTATAACACACATTCTGAGAATTTTGCACAATAGATATGTGTGTCTAGATTACTTATCTCAGAATAGACTTCTTCATAAATACTCGCCAGGTATTATTCAATTAAAATTCAACCAACCCCCTCATGGTAGAGTAACTAAAAATCTGTTTGGAAGGCCAGTTGAAGTGAGTCGGCATGGTTCTGGAAGGGTGAAGAAGATCCATCTGACAGTGTTGCCACGAGCATAAGAGAAATGTAGGACACTACTGTTGATTTCTTTGGAGAAGTTTGCTGTGGCTGGTTTTCTTGATGTGAACTTGGCTGCTCTCATCAGGTCCTTGCTGTAGCTGGGACAGGCTGCAGTTCTCTTTAGGGATGCTCCAGTCCCTGCCTTGAGCATCACTTTTTAGCTCAAGTGCAGATCCCTCAGCCTGGTTGCTCAGATCCTTCACCCCACCTGTGCTGGCTTTCTAGCTTCCACCACTGGTCTTTGGGTCTTCCTGGTACAGATCCTCAATAGGAACATGCATAAGAAATGGCTGTGGGCTCCAGGGCTATGGCTGGACTCATGGAGGACATTGCCTTGGGCTCTCAGCCTTTAGCTGGACTTGTGCAGAACATTGCTGAAGCATCCAGGCCCTCGGCTTGATCGTGTCTAGTGCATGGACAGATCTAATGCATTCCTCTGCTTGTAACTTTTTGGTTGACTGTTATAAAATGATCCTATAAATTTTCCTATATTAGATCTGTTTCCTTGCAAACCCTGACTATAATACCCCTAAAAGCCAACTTCCAATAACTTTCACTCTATTCCACACTTTTCAAAGAGAACTGCTATCATGAATTTTATGGTAATCCAAATTTTTGTTTAAGACCTTCATCGTCTATACGAACAGCCCTAAATATTGTAGTTCAGTATTGCCTATTTTTAAAACTTTATATAAACAAAAGCGTGTGTGTTATTGTAGTTTCTTCATTCAGTGTTTATCTGAGATACCCACATGCATTGGCTTGAAGCTGCAGTTTGCATCCTTCTTCTTGTCTAGAACTCTGCGGTGTGGATGTACTTTCACATAGGTCTCTTGTCTCCACAACAGCACCCAAGGTGCCCTGCCTCAGTTTCTTATGCCTAATAAAAAAGAAAGCTCAGAAAAGTTAAGTAATGTTCTCAAGTTCACAAAGCCAAGAAGTAGAAAAGTTTCATGACTATAGGTCAAAAATTAAAAGGGAAGAACTCAGAAGACCTCAGTACTGTAATATCTTTACAAAACTTTTCCATGGCTACATCTACCAAAGATCAGCTACAGTCTGCAAATATTAAGTGGAAAATTACAGACATAAATAACCCATATTTTAAATAATTTTTGTTATAGTATGTTGTTATAATTGTTTTATTTCATTATTAATTGTTGTTAACTTCTTACTGTGCTTGTTATAGACTAAACTTCACCATAGGTAATATACATAGGAGAAAACACAATACATGTAGGATTCAGAGCTCTCTAAGGTTTCATGCATCCGCTGAAGGTCTTAACACATGCCCCATGGAAGACAGTGGAGCTACGATGTATCAAAAGTTAGTATTTTTGAGCACCTACTACATCCCAGGACCTTCACCTGCGTAACCTCATTTAGGCTTTAAACCCACCATACAAGCAAGGAAAGTGGAGTATAGCAAGGCTAAATCATCTGACCAAAGGCACATGGCTGACAAATGGAACAAGTGAAATTTAAACACATCGTTTTAGTACCAGTGGCCTATAAGTATGGTTCACTGCTAACCAAGATCAGAGGCTCAATTCAAAGGAGTTCTAGAGACTCGTGAGACTCATAAGAGTGCTAGAAACTCAGAATACAGAAGAGTCCAAGAATAAGAGGGAATTTGGCAAAAGCAAATGAATCTTGTAGAATAAATTTCAAGTGACTGTGCCAAGTTCCAACTCAGAGCTAAAGATACTACACAGAATGCAGGAGATACTTCTCCCCATTATACACATGTGCATGTAGGCCCTGAGAAACTGACAGAGAGAAACATCTGCTTGGGTAGGAAACACTGGATAATAGGGTGAAGGAAGGGTGCATAGGCAGAAACTAGAGATCTACAAAGTCCTCCATTTGGAATGGAACCCTTCCTATTTTTATGACTTGGTTTCTCGATCAACACATCTTTCCTAATTGGGACACATCACACAAAAACCTTATGCCTGGTGTACTTAGGGGATTGCATCCCATTCTTGCAGACTATTGCTGGCAAGCTGCTGGTTCAACTGTGCCTTCAATAAGTCACTGCAATAGTCCACCTGCCTAGAAGTCTCTGGATAGTGTAGTCTGATGGGGTTCACAGGTCCCACCTACACCTACACTCTAACTTCTTTGCATAGCATATGCCTTACAGGTCTGCCGTGATGTAATCTGAGATTTTATGCCAGTGGATCAAGAATTTAAAAAGTCTGACAGACAGTAGCTGTGTTCAGAAAAAGGTAAATGAAACTTAGGATACATGTCTAACCGAAGAAGCCACTGATCTTGCAGGATTAAGTAAATCTAGTATAGTCAACTTGGCATCTAATGGCTGGTGGGTCTCCTCAATACATAATACTTTATTGGGGACTCTTCCTCTGTCTCAAGAAGTTCAAATACTCATTAGCTAGATTTGTCTTGATTGGTATGAGTCCATGAGGAAGCTCATTAATAATCTTCGTCTCTTTTACCATAGCCATTTCATTCATGTTCTCATCAGGCCAGCCTGATATCGGGAGCTTGAAAGTCAAAGGTAGAATTTGTCTAACATCAACTAATCAGGTCATTTGGCCTTTAGTATCTTCTATAATAGGTGCTTTCTGATGACCTTCACAGTTTGTGCCAACTCCCGTAGGTACATCAACTTATCACTACCCAAGAACTTCTTGTTCCCAGTATTCCATTTTTCCCATTGAAACCCTAACCATGAGTTTCTCTGCATGTGTATTCATGTGTTTGTACCTCCAGCCTATTCTCTATCTACACAAAATTAGTAACCAGCCATGCAATCCGAAGCTCTATTCATTGACCATTGTCCTCTTTTTTAATTGTCAAACTTTTATTCTGAGATTATTATAGATTCCCATACCATTTCAGAGAATATGGGGAAATCTTATATACATACACTTTATCCAGTTTTATCTAATGTTTACATCTTGTAAAACTACAGTATATGATCAAAACTAAGAAAATGACTGACAGAGGCAAGACAGAGCAATCTCATCACCTCAAGGATGCTCTATGTTGCCTTTTTGTGACCTCTCCTGCTTTCCTTCCCTCTTCACATCAACTCCATCTTTAACTCTTTGCAACTAATAATGACGCTTCATTTCTTTAATAATGTCATTTCAAGAATATTATCTAAGCTGAAGATTTAGCTCAGTGGTTCCCGCACTTGCCTAGCAAACATAAAATCCTGTTTGATCCCAGGTAACCACACACAACAGTACTGGGTGTGGTGACTCACACCCTCTAGCAATCAGTACAACACACCAACAAAGCTGGGTGTGGTGACTCGTGCTAGCGTTCAGGAGGCAGAGGTAGGAGGACTGCTGAGTTCGAGGCTTGCCTGGGCTACATAGTGAGCTCAGGGCCATCCTGAACTACAAAGCGAGACTGTCTCAAAAAAAAATATTATATAAACCAATCATGGGCTATGTAGTCTTTTTAGATTGCCTTTTTTAAAAACTTGGCATGATTCTCTGGAGATTGATCTAAACTGTATATATCAATATTTTGTTCCATTGTGCTGAGAGCATTCGATGGTAGAGAAGATACACCATAGTTTGCTTATTTATTTACTTGTTGGACATTTTGGAACTGTTAGAAATAAAACTACCATAAATGTTTGTGTATAGTACTTTGCATGTACATAAGCCTTCATTTCTTCAGAATAGAAGCCTAATCAAATGTTTCCTGGGTACCCAGATTATGCTTCCTTTGTAACGACAAGAGGCCTAGATTCAATCATTTATCTTTACTTTGAAGAGGTCCCAGCACTGAAGCACTAACACTTTTATGGATTGGCAGGCTCCTGAGTCTTCCAAAGGTTCATCTTTCCTTTTCTGGTGTTCATGTGTTACACTATGCAGGCATGACCTTCCACAGAGCAGTCGTCTGCAGCTGGTGCAGAACCTGAAGGAGCTAGCAGCTGGAGACTGTGACCATCTCCATGTGCTGCTCTACTAGTGCTTCCTTGAAAGGTGACGTGGGTGACCCACTGCCATGTCTACCATATATATGTATCTTGACATTGTCAGACAATGATCCTGTACTATGGAATTGTCTCCAATGAACCAGTGCACAAAATAAGGCTTTAGAAATTAAATGCATTTACCTGAGATTCCATAGTGTTCAATAATCTGAGTCCAGAACTCACTACGTAAACCCGTGACAGTCTGGCTTGTGTAGGCATTTGGTGAACAGAGTGCACTGTTATTATCATTTGTTAAATAATTTGATTACACGGTAGTGAAATATATCTGACCATTCAATAGGAGGTGCTGATTTTTCTTTTAGAAAAGATATGGAAGAATACAGAGCTTATAGGAAATAGTGTTAGCTTAGGATGCTGCTGACATTGGCTGTTACAAGGACAGGGCTCCCCTGGTCAGGGTCCTAGTTGGACCCTGGGGTTAGGAGAAACAAAGAAAAGTCTAGCCTCTCTCTGCATGTTTGTCATCCATGGAGGTTTGGTTGCCTCCAAAGAATGAGTAAGAAATCTCTTAATCTACTTAGGTGTTGCCCAGACTCTAAACCCAGCACCTATAGGACACTTAGCTTCACATATGGCTCTTCCAGCATCCTTCCGAAAGTGGGTCTTCAGCAGATGAAGGAGGGTGCCAGTTGAGTCACAGGCATGTGGTGCTCAGGAGCAGCCGGGCAGGGATCCAGCATCCAGCAATCCCCCAGACAGGGTGTGCCGTTTCCAGTGGTGGGAGCCCAGCCATCTCTTTGCTTCTCCCACACATTCCTTCCTTCTCCTACTTCCCTGGCCACATGCCCACTCTTGCCTACTCCTCCCTTGTCTCACACAGAGCAGGGATTCAGAGGTGCAGGCATTCTTCTTCCATGAAGGAAACAGCCCCTTCAGCCTGACGCCTCCCTGGTCAATAAAACAGGGGACACACATCCAGGCCTACAGTCCTCCGAGGAGCTGGGCTGCAGCTCTCTGCAAAACTGTCATGATGTAAAAAGCCTCGGCCTCTCCTATTGGAAGAGGTGACAGGCTGTCTCACTGGACTCGCCACTCTGTCTGTTCCCTGACCAGGGGGCCAGGCTGCTTTCATTAACGGCCATAGCAACAGCTGCTTGCATTTACTGAGGCACACTGTTTGCCAGGTACTAGGCAGACCTGTAAGCTCTACTTCACTCCATCTCTATAGTCACCATCTATAGTTGGCACCTACATCTCTACTGTACAAATAGGGCCAAGTCACTAACATCTGATAGATGAACTGTGTGCCAGGCCCTATTCTAAGCTTTCCACATCCACAGGCTCTGTGTCCACAGATTCAGCTATCTGAGGATGGAAAACATTAGGGGAAAAATTTCTCTCTGTACTGAATATGTACAGATATTTTTCTTGTCCTCACTTCCTAAAGAGTATAGTATAACAACTATTAACCTGGCATTTAGTGTTTATTAGGGTATTATAAGCAATTGTATTATAAGCAATCTTGAGATGGTTTAACATATACAGGAGGTATATATAGGTTATATACAAATACTGTGGCATTTTATGTAAAAAACTTGAGCATGCATAGATGTTGCACCCATAGGGGCCCTGGACCAGTCCTGCATGAATGCCAAAGAGTAACATATATACATATATTATATATATTCGATGTTAATAACAACTCAGGAAATGGGTACCATTATGATCTCCATTTTATGAATGAGGAAACTGAAACACAGAGATAAATACTGTGCCCAAGCTTACACAGTGCCTGGCTCTGGAGCCCACCCTCTTAACCACTGTGCTGTACTGCTATTCACTGCCCCTTCGAGATTGGCACTGGAATCCCTCTACCCTGCTTAGCCAGTGCTATTACCAGTGGACATGCTGCTGTCTCTCTTTTGGAGAAGAAATGTGGTCCCACGTTCTAGAAACCAAGTCAAGCAGCCCTGGAAGGAAAGATATCTTTGGGGTCTATCCCAGCAGCCCTGGCAACTCCCCCAGCCCAGTGGTAAGAACAGAGCTAAGCAACTGTACAAGTCAACCCAAGTTCACAAGACCTGGGTAGAAAGCAAATCCAGCTACAGCAGGAAAGATTGGAATTAACATCGGAAATCCCTGCCACAGCCCAGAAACCAACAATCTGGATTACTGTGGGAAATAAGATTTAATTCTCTTCCAGGCCCTGACAGGCTTTGCAAGGGTGCCTCTGCCGTCCTCCTCCTCCTATCGACCCTCTTATCTGCTCTCCCAGAAGACAGCATGGCTTTTGAAGGCGCGTCTGGATCTGTTCATGGGCACCAAGATAAAGACAGTCGGTCTCCCTGCCCAGAGAAACTGGATGACACTGTCAGAAACTCTCAAATATAACTCCAATTACCAAAATAAATGATTAGGGAGCTTTCTTTCTCCTGCTCTGAGCGCTCCATTAAGCAAATGAAATAGAAGCATTCAAAGACACTCCCTTTTCCCTTTCCTTCTGGTGATTAACTGCATAATAAAAAACGATATTAAGGAAGCATAAATTTTAAAGGAGCCCATCTAAGTGACAGAGCATCATAAAGAAAGCAGTAAACAAAAATCATACATTTGTAGGTGACCTCAGTGTCCTGTCTGTGGCCTTCTTGTCTCCATCCCACTCAACAAGCTCAGTCTTCACTGGAAGCATCAGTGGCTCATGTCTCAGGAAGACTCAAGTGACCTTGAGACACCCACCTGACTGGTACCCAAGCCAGGCTGTGGCTGCTGAGCTGCAGACAGTTTTGAGGAGCTTCTGTCTAAGACAGCCTTCACTTGATACCGCCTTATGCTCTGATGCTTTGCCAGGGCACCTTAACCTTGACCTCTCACTTTCTCTAGGCCTCGGCTAACCACCAAGGCCTCAACTCTTTCCTTGAGCTCTAATGTCTTATCAGAGCTAACCCTGGATTTAACAAATTCTTTAACTCGGATCTTTCCTTCCTGGGTCCTGCTTCCTCTGGCCTTGGCCTCTGTTGGCTTTTGTGCCAATCTGGCTCTTCAGATCCTCGCCTCTACCTGTGTCCACCCTACTGTCCCTGAGGGAGGGATAATGCAAGGCAGTGCACACACCCAGGACTCCGGTTTCAGGAACAAAATAATCTCTACTCATTAACCCCTCTGGCATACATAAATCCATGGAATTCATGCTATATGTTTTTCTTTTTTTTTGTTGTTTAAATTGAATTCTTTATTGGTACAATTTATATACATCTCACAATCACACATAACATTGGGGAATTTGTACCAATATATGACACAGTCAATTCTCGTTTTTACCCATATCCCCACCCACCCACACCTCCCCACCCCCTATATACATGCTCTTTTATTTTCT
>PVIC010000946.1:25030-103184 GCA_004025085.1 Thryonomys swinderianus | reverse complement strand
GGCTGGCCCTGAGCTCACTATGGTGCCCAGGCAAGCCGCCGCGAACTCAGCAATCCTCCCGTCTCTGCCTCCCGAGTGCTGGGATTACAGGCGTGAGCCACCACGCCCAGCATTATATGTGGTAACCGGGGATCGAACTCAGGTCCTTACGCTTGCGAGGCAGGCGCCGGAACCACTGAGCTAACCCTCCGGCCCCTTGCTCTAGTTTTTAAGAACTGACCCAACATGGTGGCACATACCTGTAATCTCAGCATTCTAGGAGGCTGAATCAGGAGGATCAAAAATTCAAGCCAAGCCTTAGTTACTTACCAAGACTGTCTCAAAATAAGAAATGACAACAATAAAAAAAAAAAAAAAGACGGAACTGGGGATGAGACACAGTGCAAAGGCCCTGGTTCAATTCCCAGTAGCGTTAAGTGAATGAGTAAGGAATTGATATTTATTCTTTTATCTTTTTTTTTTTTTTTTTGAGACAGGGTCTCGCTTTGCGTTCAGGCTGGCTCTGAGCTCACTATGTAGCCCAGGCAAGCCTCGAACTCAGCAATCCTCCTGGCTCTGCCTCCCAAGTGCTGGGACTATAGGCATGAGCCACCACGCCTGGCACTGTGGTATGTGGTATTGATGGCTGGTGGGCATGAGTCTCCACACCCAGCAGTGTGTATGTGGTTACTGGGGATCAAACTCAGGGCCTTGTGCTTGCAAAGCAGGCGCCGGAACCACTGAGCTAACCCTCCAGCCCCTTATTCTTTTATCTTAAAAGTCCCAGTCATAGGGCTGGGGTATGGCTCAGTGATAGAGCCCTTGCTTAGCATGTGCAAGACCCTGGGTTCCTTACCCAACACACAAAAAAATGAACAAAAGGCCCACTCTTTAAAAATAACAAAAATCAAATTCACAATAATTACTTGGCAGTTTGGAGAATGTATCTTCTAATAGGAGACCTCTGGGGGGTTTTTTTTGGTATTTTGAGACAAGGTCTCACTTTGTAGTTCAGGCTGGCCCCAAGCTTCAAACTCAGAGCAATCCTCCTGCCTCTGCCTCCCGAGTGCTGGGATTATAGGCATGAGCCACCACGCCTGGCATTGTAGTGTATGGTACTGATTGCTGGTGGGTGCAAGTCACCATACCCAGTACTGTGGTATGTGGTTGCTGGGTATCAAATTTGGGATCTTTTGCTTGCAAGGCAGATGCCGGAATCACTGAACTAAATCCCCAGCCAAGGGACCTCTTCTTAAATGTTTTCCCTCAGCTGAAGCAAATTGAGTCACTTAGCAAACTGCTAAGTTCTACCTCGTTCTGACCTCAGTGCCTGTGTCCCACACACCTCCCCTTGTTCCCTCTTCCACACATCCCCAAACACCCCTCTCCCTATTCTCCCTCCAACACTCCATGTGCCTATTTGCCAGGACCTTGCCAGGCAAGGAAGTCTCTGCACTCAAGGACCCGGGTGGCCAGTAGAAATGACAGGAACAAAATTTTCATCATCTGCGCCACTGGGCACATTGTGTAGGCCCTCAGGTTGGGGGTGGCAGCAGTGGAGACAACTAGGCTCCCCGGCTATCTAGGAGCCGTTGGGGAGTGTCTCAGGGAGGCCACATGTCTGGAATCAGGCAGTTCTTTGTCTCTGCAGAGAGCCAGGTAGGTCCTTAGTGCTGGCACAGCTAGTGACTCCTTATACTCCATACCGTGCAGCCAGGGGACTCTCACCACAACCAAACTGCAGAGCAGGCGCTCCCAGGGCCATGGCAGCATGCCCTGTGTCCCTGTCTCCCAGGCAGTATTCCCAGGAGACCAAAAGCACTTGTGCCTCAAAAAGGGAAAAAGCAGAAATCCCGGGCACACATCTCTACCTCTCCTGATTTCTGAGGTTCCCCTGCCGCATCTGATGGCTGCTGCTGCTGCTCTCTTGAACACATCTGGCGGCACCCTCCTTCCCTCTCCTCTGTACTTTCCATACTCCTTTTTCTCCCTCTGCCTCTCCAGAGCTCCCCAGCCAGCCAGCTCAGCTTCTCCCTCGATCTCTGGGCACCTTCCTGTCTCTTCCTTCCTATGGCTGCCCGTGCCAGCACCTCCCAGGGCAGCTTCCTCGGACCCTCCCTTACCTAACCCAGCCCGCAGGCTTTGCCGCCCAGCCCAGCCCCTAACCAGGCCTCCTTCCCTCTGGTTTGGATGTGCCTGCCGAGTGGGAGCCTGGTCCTGGCCTTCACTCTTCTCTCCTGTCCCATTGCTGTCTACCTCAGAGTGGGCCCCCAGGCCCTGTCACTTACTGATTTCTGCTCTCCTTGCTTTGCTCCTTTCTTTGTGCCCATGACCTGCCAAAGGTTGTCCTTGGTCAACTGCCATATATAGTCACCCCCTCTCCAGGCAAGCCATGTCACCCTGGTCCATTTCTTCCTATTGTGCCTGCATCTTTTAACATTGATTCTGGGGCCAGGGGGTTGGCTCAGTGGTTCCGGCGCCTGCCTCGCAAGCGCAAGGTCCTGAGTTCGATCCCCGGTAACCACATAGAATGCTGGGCGTGGAGACACGCCCACCAACAATCAACACCGCATACCACAGTGCCGGACGTGGTGGCTCACGCCTGTAATCCCAGCACTCGGGAGGCAGGGACAGGAGGATTGCTAAGTTCGCGGCGGCTTGCCTGGGCGCCATAGTGAGCTCAGGGCCAGCCTGAACTACAAAGCGAGACCCTGTCTCAAAAAGCAAAAAAAAAAAAAAAAAAAAAAAACATTGATTCTGTCTCTAGTGCTGCTCCCACCCCCCCCACCCCCAGAATCCAGAGCATGGCTGGGCACCCAGAAAGCTACTGAGAATCTTGGGAGGGGATAAGCAAGACCCAGCCATGATCCGAATACTGTGCTGCCTGAGCCCATGCCTGCAGCATGTGGCCAGGCAAGAGTCCATCCCCAGTAGCTTGGGAGGCCAGCAGGGGTGACCCCAGAGCCCTTCTCACGCCTGTGCTGCTCCCCTAGGTTGAAGAAGAGAAGAGGAGAAAAAAGGAGGAAGCTGCCAGGAGAAAACAAGAGCAAGAGGTGACATGCGTTTGTTTGTTGGGCTAGGGCTGGGACTGTGCTTTGATTCATCCCCCATGGCTTGCTGTGCCACCTTTGGCTCAGCCAGGCACCCAGGACCCTCTCCGAGGGATCCCTGCTCTACCTGTACCCCCGCTCCCAGGCTCAGCAGAGGAGGAGAACATGGTACAGCGGCCAGCACTCTGCCATCAGGATGTTAGCCGCCTCTGCTGTCCTGGAAACCCCGGGCTCCTCTTACCTACCCTCCTTTCAGGTCCCTCCCCCAGCTTCCTCGCTCACCTGCAGTAATCTGGATTTCAGGGCTTGGCGGAGGGTGGGAGTGGGCATCATGGAGAAGTGTGAAGTTCCCATGGCTGTGACCGCGTGTCGTGTGTTCCAGGCAGCAAAGCTGGCCAAGATGAAGATTCCACCCAGTGAAATGTTCTTGTCAGAAAGTGACAAGTATTCCAAGTTTGATGAAAACGTAAGAATTCCTTCTCAGGCTTTCCGAAGTTATTAGACCATACTGAACTAGGGTAACATGAGCTGTCTGCTTTGGCTAAGTGAGTTTTCTATTTGGCAAAGTTTTTTTTGTTTTTTTTTTTGTTTTTTGTTTTTTTTTGCTTTTTGGAGACAGGGTCTCGCTTTGTAGTTCAGGCTGGACCTGAGCTCACTATGGTGCCCAGGCAAGCCGCCGCAAACTCAGCAATCCTCCTGTCTCTGCCTCCCGAGTGCTGGGATTACAGGCGTGAGCCACCACGTCTGGCATTGTGGTATGCGGTGTTGATTGTTGGTGGGCGTGTCTCCACACCCAGCATTATATGTGGTTACCGGGGATCGAACTCAGGTCCTTGGGCTTGCGAGGCAGGCGCCGGAACCACTGAGCTAACCCTCCGGCCCCAAAGATTTTAAAAGAGGCTGGGATCATCTGGGACCTCAGTCCCCAAGCACCCTTGGGGCAATTCTGTGGCCTGGGAGATGGTGGAGCATCTCCCAGGTGCCTTTGAGCCGGCCACCTCAAAGTTGAGCCCCGGTAGGACCTGGTAGGGACAGTGTCCCTCCCTCACCCAGGCAGGGAGTCTTATCACTCTTCCATCTTAGCTCCTAGAGCCAGTGCTACAGGATCAGCAAGCTGGTCCCTGAGCAGGGTTGTGACCAGACACACATGCATGTGGATGTGGCCAGGTTGGGGAGAGGAGGGAAAGAAAGGGGGTGGCTACGTATTGAAGGAGCCTGATGGTGCTGTGCTGTCCTCCCAGGGGCTGCCCACACATGACACCGAGGGCAAGGAGCTAAGCAAGGGGCAAGCCAAGAAGCTGAAGAAGCTGTTCGAAGCACAGGAGAAGCTGCACAAGGACTACCTGCAGATGGTTCAGAATGGAAACCTCCAGTGACGAGGCACAAGGCCACCCACGTCTGGACTAAAGACTCTGCCCAGGGATGGCATCCTATGCTCCTGTCACGTTTACAGCTGTCCTTGGACCCTAAACTGAGAGCTGTTCATACAGGTACACGTCGTCGTCATCACTCTGAGACACTTTAATAAATTCCTCTGACCAGTGAGCCGCACTCCACCGTCTCTCCGTCGCCCTGCGGATTCAGCACCTGCCTGCCTGCTGTGGCCGGCCGCTTGGTCAGCAGATTGTGACTTAGGCGCGGTCAGTTGAGCCAGTCCAGGAATTTCTCATCGCACATGCTGGCAGCCCTTGCTAATCTCTGCTGTGTGGGCGCATTGGGAGGTATTTGAGTAGGAAAAAGGCCAGCTCAGCCTGGCGGATCCTGCTGGGCCCAGACAAAGGCTGCTCAGTCTGCCCTGCCTCTGAATAATACACACTGGGGCTGCCGCTCAACTTCACTGCCACAGGACCGGGGCTCTGTGGGGGAGTTCGGGCTGGCTGCCAGGGCTGCCCTGGCAACAGGGAGCCCAGGATCTGCTGGTGGGTGAGATAAGAGTCTCAGCACAGCCGGGGTGTTGATCACCTGGTCCAGCATGGGGGGAGGGGGCTGTCTGTGGCACCGTCTCCTACACAGTGCCCACTGGGGCTGGCGGTACTCACACAAACACACCCTGTGTCCTTGAGAGCAGAAAGTATAAGCAGGAGCACTAACCTGCATCGTGCTTGCAGAGATCAGCAGCGGGTCTGCTCCACTGGACAACACATGGTTGCTGGTCCGGGGCCTGTGGTGTTTGTGTGTACGCAGCAGCCCACATGGGGAGCAGTGGGTGGTGCAGGTCTGAGACACACTGCCCTTTCCTTGCAGTCACGCTTATGGGAAACTCTTAAAGGCAGTTGTATGTACAAGATCCCTGTGCATGTGCTGGTGACAAGCAGGGTGGGACACAGTGCACAACCTGTGGAGCTCACCTGTGCTCCACAGGATCTGAGGCAGACTGCAAGTACTGTGGGAAACACTGTGGCTGTGAGGACAGCCCCGGGGTTGGTGTCTGACTTTTCAACCTTCCCAGTGATTCACATACCGAAACAATTAATCCAGTAAGAATAAAGTCCCTGTGACAAAGTAAAACAGCTTGTTCCGCTTTTCAGTCTGCATAATAGATCATATAAGAATGATCATCTGGCCAGGGATTTAGCTCAGTGGTTTGGACGTCTGCCTGGCAAGCTCAAGGTCCTGAGTTCGATCTCCAGTACCAGATACCATAATCCCAGGCATGGTGGCTCATGCCTGTAATCCCAGCACTCAGGAGCCAGAGGCAGGAGGATTGCTGTAACTTTAAGGCTTGCCTGGGCTACATAGTTCAGGACCAGCCTGAACTACAAAGCAAGATCCTATGTCCAAAAAAAAAGAGAATGATCATCTGGTCATAGACTTGTGATTTTAGGCAGGGTCTCACTGGATCAGGCAGTCAGGCAGGCTCCTCTGAGGTCCACACTGAGGCCTGGTCTGGACCGCCTGGCATCTCACTTGTGGTCTCCAAGTGGACTCGGGTAGCTCCTCCAGTTCACGTACTTAGGTGTAGTCAGAGACCTTTTAGGATCTGACCTCAGAGGTCATGACTTGACTTCTATTCTCCTTTCTAGTGGGAGCTACTGCAAAGACCCACCCGAGTCTATAGGGAGGAGCAGAGACAGGTTGTGGAAGAAAAGAAACCAGAAATACTATGGGCCACTGTGCTAAGAAAATCAGCTTCAAAAGATGTGGCTCACAGTTTCAGAGGTTTTAGACTATGTTTGGCTGAGTCCATAGTTTTTGGGCCTATAAGACAGAACATCAAGGCAGGAAGTGCATGGGAGAACAAAGCTACTTAGATCACAGTAGTCAGGAAGCAAAAGGAGAGACTAGGGTTCCAGTGTCCCCTTCAAGGACATGCTAGTGACCCAACTTCCTTTGGTAGGTCCCTCTGCCTGATGTCCACAGCACCTCCTGATAGTACCCAGGCCAGGTACTGAGCTTTTAACACATGAGGCTTTGGGGAACTTAAGGTCCCATCCATACTAGTCACAGATTATGCATCAGATCAAAAGCATAGTGGCAACAGATGGCAGATTTGCCTTTTGCTTTGTCTGTCAGGTGTCTGCTGAGACAGAAGGTGCAGAGGAGTGGTACTTAATTTAGTCGTTTTGTTGTTAGTAACACTGCCATAGTTATTTTCCACCCCTCCATTCTGAGGCAAAGCAAATAAGAATATTATGTCAGCAATCAAAACTTTAAGAGATGAAATACAAATTAAAAATAAAAGAGGAAAATCACTATAGTCTTAAATATAAACTGGACAAAGCCATACAAATCAATTCTTGATTCTGAACAAATCTTTCCCTTCCTGTGTAGCAGGAAAGCTGGCAAAGCAGCACACCATGCAGCAGTGAGCACCAGGGCCCAGACTGAGGTACTAAGTGCCATCCATCTCCTGCAGAGACTGGCAACTCCAGAAGTAAGAGGACCAGGCTCTCCTGTGTGCAAAGTAGGACACTTTGGAAAAAGTGATCAAGTTGTGGCAGAAGGACACAGGACAAGCTAGTGACATGTAGCAGATACTGGGTCTTGGGAATTATGTCAAGGGGAAAACCTATCTCAAAAGGTCACATACTATGTGACCCCCATAGAGTAACATTCTTGAAATCCAAACTGTAGACATGAGGACAGTTAGACCACTAAGGGTTAGGGATAGGGAGTGGGGTGGCTGCAGGTGGGGGAAGTGCTTTTACAGGGGCAGACAGTTGTCTGTCTTTGTGGCCATAGTGATTATTCGACTGCCTGTGATAACGTGATGCAGAACCCTATGCTGTGCCAGTGTCTCTCCCTGGTATTAACCTTGTGCTCTGGCCACACAAAATTTGACCTGGGGAAACTAGGTAAAGCGCATAGGGGACTCGATACTGTTCTTACAAACTTCCTCGGAATCTGGTTATTTTGAAATTAAAAGCCATCAAGAGCATCTACTGGCCAAGCTTTGTACTATTTAACACCCAAAGGAATGATAGGTGAAACTCAGGACTTATTTACTCTCAAAATTATATTAATTTGTCACTGCTGGAGATGGTTCTTTTTTTTTCTTTTTAAGACAGGGCCTCGCTTTGTAGTTGAGGCCGGCCCTGAACTCACTGTGTAGCCCAGGCAAGCCTTGAACTAGCAGTCCTGCTACCTCTACCTCTGCCTCTGCTGGGATTACATGAGTCACCACACCCAGCATTGTGGTGTGTGGTACTGATTGCTGGCAGGTATGAGTCACCACGTTCAGTATTGTTGTATGTGGTTACTGGAGATTGAACCGGGGACCTTGTGCTCGCTAGGCAGGCACTGGAACCACTGAGCTAAATCTCCAGCCCTGGAAGTGGTTCTTGACTCAGCTCTTTCTCTACAAGCCTAAGATTCTTCCTAAGTGACAAAATGAAGCATTTTCTCCCCTTGGATGGGACTGTATTTCAGAGCCACCAAGTGTCCCCAGTTGAAGGAAAAATTATGTATCCAATAATGGCAGCTATAGAAGTAAAGGGAACTGGCAGGATTGGGAAATCCCATCAGGGCCTAATGAAGTTTGTGATTCAAGCAACCACTGTTAGTGGCTGCTAAGGCCCCTGGGTAAGAGTGAATGGCCGATAATTTCACCATGTCAGTGTCTCCTTGCAGGTTGCTTGGAGGTTTTGTGGCAGGAGATACATATCACGTTACGATGCCAGACTGAGCTTAATCTCAGTATCAGCCAGGGAAGAGAAGCAGGCATGGTGTCTCCCACTGTCCTAAAATGAGAAGAGCACTGCAATCCTACAAAGAGAAGTATTTCTGCAAAATACACAGCACTGAAAGAGCCTGTAGACCAGGACTCCCAACTGCACATGGCTGTGTTCGACCCAGGTCTAATCTGAATATGCACTGACTCAGGTTTGGGTGGCTGAGATCCAATATTCCCGGCAGTTCCCCTGCCAGCCTGTATGCACTGCAGGCCAGGTACACCAAGGCCCAAGTGTATGGGCCCAAGTAGGGGGAGGAGCATTGAGAAGGGTCAGACTGGGGCAGGGGAGACTTACAAAACAAAATCAGCTGAGAGTATAGCTAGTGACAGAGCCATTGCCTAGCATGCAGGCAGGACATGGGGTTCCATCCCCCAGACTGAAACAACAACAAAGAACAGCAGGTCCGAGATGTATTGGAAGGAGCGATTGGATGATCCTGAGGGATTTTTGTTAGTAAGGAATGGCAGTTTGTCAGCAGAGGTCCTTAATTAGGGTCAAAGCATGAGGCCTACCATAGTTCAGTATTCTTCAGCAGCCTGCTGTGCTCATGGACATATCCAAGACGGGATCTGTCCCGGAGTGTCCTGCTATGTCAGACACTCCTGGAACAGTCAGGAACTCAGTACCACTGGGAGAGGAAGCACCAGACTTTCCAGGATAAACATGGAACTCAATAATATTCCCCTAAAGTTCATGTCCACGGGGACCTCTTGAGTGTGACCTTACTTGGAAATAGTCTTTGCAGATGTAAGTCATCAGGGGAAGATGAGCTCATCCTGGAGTTCAAATTGGGGCCTAAATCCAGTATAACTAAGGTCTCTAGAAGAAGAGAAAAGGCTAGGCGTGGTGACACACACCTGTAATCCCGGCACCCAAGGGGCTGAGGCAGGAAGATTGCTGCAAGTTCAAGGCCAGCCTGAGTTGCATAGTGAGACCAGGCCTAAAAAAGAAGAAGAGAGAAACATAGGCATGCAGGTGAGGAGGCCCTGACAAGAGAGGCAGACTGGAAAGAGGCCACCACAAGCCAAGAAATGCCTCAGGCCTCGAGCCTTCCCTCTCCTAGAGCTTTCAGAAGGGGCACAGCCCTGCCAATACCCTTATTCAGGCTGTGGGAGAATGGATCCCCATTGCTTTTAAGTCACTTGGATTGTGGTTCCTTGTTACAGCAACCACAGGAAAACCTTTTTTTTTTTTTACCTTAAGCAAAACCTTCATTGGTACGTTTTTAGCTATACATAATGACAGCATTAATCATAGGGAGTTTGTACACCCGTACATGCTACATCTTGCTTCTATTTTTCCCATTCATCCCCTTTTGGCTCCTCTTCCCCTCCTTTACAAAAGTTTTGTTTCCATATTTCCTTCTGTTTTTTCCTTTGTTCTTTCTTTCCTTTCCCCACTTCCCTGTTCTCATGCTCATTTGAACATCTTCTTCCCATTTCCCAATATCTATTATACATTTTGTTCCTTACTTCCACTTTTGGTGAAAAGAACACGGTATTTAAACATGTGTGTCCAGTCTGTCTCACTTAAGAGTATGGTCTCAAGGCTAGAAGTATTTCGAGCTTATCTTTATGGCAAAGTACTACTCCATTATCTAAAAAGAGAACAAACCGACATCTTTATCCATTCATCAGCTGATGGGCATTTGGGCTGAGGAAACACCATTTTTTGTACCAGTTTTCTGTAGCAGAAAAATACATTTGATATGACTTTGAGTTCAAATACATCCACTCAAGACTTGAGAGAAAACAGACAACAGGCCAACAAATATGTTAAAAACATCATCACTAATCAAGGAAATATATCAAAGCTACTATGAGATCCCATATCAGTTAGAATGGCTGTCATCAAAAAACAGTAAATGACATGTATGTGAGGATGTAGAGAAAACAGAACTTCCATACACTGTTGAGGGGTGTAAATTAGTACATCTGTTACAAAGAACAGTATGGAGAACCCTCAAAAAACTAGAAACATAACTACTGTATTATCCATCAGTGCAGCTTCTGGGTATTGATGTGAAGGAATGGAAGCCAGTGTATGAAAGGGACACCTGCAGTGTCATATATTTATTGTGCCACTGTTCACAAGAGCCAAGAGATGGAATCAACCTATGTGTCTCTCAAATGATGAATGGATAATGAAAATAAGAAGTACATATACATAATTGACTACTACTTAGCTTGAAGAATGAAATCCTTTAATTTGTACAAATGTGAATAAACCTGGAGAACATTAAGTGAAATAAGTCAAGCTCAAAAAGACCAATTCCACATGTTCTCACAGTGGGGCAACTCTGTTTGACAAGTAACTATTTAAGAATAGCTAGGAGAGGGCCGGAGGGTTAGCTCAGTGGTTCCGGCGCCTGCCTCGCAAGCGTAAGGACCTGAGTTCGATCCCTGGTTACCACATATAATGCTGGGCGTGGTGGCTCACGCCTGTAATCCCAGCACTCGGGAGGCAGAGACGGGAGGAATGCTGAGTTCGCGGCGGCTTGCCTGGGCACCATAGTGAGCTCAGGGCCAGCCTGAACTACAAAGCAAGACCCTGTCTCCAAAAAAAGCAAAAAAAAAAAAAGAATAGCTAGGAGAAGATTTGGGGTTCCTAACAAAATATCTCATGGTGATGGATACAATCAATTTGATCATTACACATTGTATACATGTATTTAAATGTCACCCTGCATTCCATAAATAGGTACAGTTATTGCCCATTTAAAACAAAACATAAGAGCTAGCTGTGCCACATGCCCATAGTCCCAGAATTTGGGAGGATGAGGCAGGAAGATAGTGTGTCCTAGTGAGTTCAAGGTCAGCCTGGCCCTATTGAGACTGTCTCCAAAAGAAAAAAACAATTAAAAAATATATATATATATGTATCAAAAATACTCAAGAACATAATGAAAGAAAATCCAGTCACTGGTGCAGGAAAGTAAGGAATGTTACCTAATTTCACAACAAACGATATTTTGCAAGTTTCATATGCTGACCGTATGAGATGATTACTCCCATTTCCACTGGCAAATCCCAGACCTGGCATACTAACCTGAGAAGATGCCAGAATACTGAGGACCAGTGGGAAGTTGAACCATCATGGAAGTGCACCAGTGGCACTCGCCTCTGGAGACACCTGCACTGCAGACTCCCCCATGCTATCTTCAGGTACATGAGCACCCAAAGCTACTTGTAGGTCCCGGAATGCACTAGCCACTTGGGTCCTGCAAGTGTAGGACCCTATTTACCACACCTAATGGTCCTTAGCTGTCAACCCCAGGGACCCATTTTCTTGGAGGGCCCCCTTCCCAGAAGCTGCATTTTGGTAGGGAGTCTGTAACAGGATAGGGAGAGACACGTAAGTGACATGAGTCAAGGAGTCAGGCAGTGGTACGCGGTAGAAGTAAAGCAGGACCATATCAAGAGCTGACAGGCAAAGGCTTCTCACAGAAGGTGACCATCAGTGGGGCCCAATGACTGGAAGGGGCTGATGAGGGAAGATGCAGGCAGGAAAGACTGATATTACTCATAATCTTCTTCCAAACCCATAAGAGCCCTGCAAGGGTATCAGGTATGGACAACCTCAGGTGTGGGCAGGACTCCAGATGGCATCTACCCAGAAGATGACACATAAGTTGAACAGACTTTGATCTCCATGTGCATGCCCGATGGTCACTGCTCCCAGCTGCAGTGGACATCCATCCTGAGCCCATGCCTGTGAGAGTCCAGATGTCCTCCCGAGTGATGCTCAAGGCAGATGGGATTAAAGGAAACTACAAATGCTAGCTCTAAAGTCTCTGTCTGTGGTGACTTCAGGTGGTCAGTTTCTACTTCCTGTCCAGGAAGGATTCCTTTTAGGTGGGGTAATAAGAGAAGCTAGTGCCTGTCAAGGTAACTGCCAATCCACTGCTGTATCAACTCTGCCCATAGTCCTTTGAGACAAGTACAAGTGCCTGTGCTTCAGAGAGGAAAAAACAGGCATAAGCACTTGCCCAGGGTCACCTGGCTACAATTTATAGAATAGTGACTTGGCCTCAGAAGTTTTACCCAGAAGTCCAATAGCTCTTTGATCCCTGCAACTTCTACACTGCCTGCTGGCTGTGAGAACTGCTAGAATACTACCTTAGTGTATGCAGTGGGTTGCATGATGGCCTCCAAAAATTATCTTCAAGTCCCAATCTCTAATGCCTGTGGATGTGACATCTGTGCAGCTTAATCACGGCAAAATGTAATCAGGACGGATTCCTGTCCAGTGACCCAGTGTCCTTACAAAAAGAACAGAAGACATACAATGACACGTAAGGGAAGGCAGTGTGAGGACAGAAGCAGAAATGAAAGTTATAGGCATAAGCCCAGCAATGACAGAGGCTCCATGGGCTGGAAAGTGCAAAGGAGAACTCACTCTGCTCTGTCGGAGCCTTTGGAGGGAATACAGCACTACTGCACCTTAATTTCTGGTTTCTAGCCTCTGAAACTATAAAAAACACTTTCCAATGTTTTAGCCATGCAGTCAGTTGTTCTTTGAGGTAGGACAGCACTCTCAAAATTACTATGAATAGAAAAATTGGGGGAAATGCTACCTACCAAATCACTTAAATGACTCCTGGGCAAGGATCCCCCTGTCCCTCTACCGGATGCCCCCCAAGTTCACACCCATGTCCCAAGGGGGATTCACCCATCTCAGTGCCACCCACACCACTCCCCAACACTGAGGCACAGCCAGATCCAAGGATGGCAAAGGGACTTGAGACCCAAATAAAAGAAGGGGCCCAGAAACTTGAAAAGGCTCAGGTTGTTTTGTGGTTTGTTTTCTTCTCTTTAATCTTCCCCACTTTTACCAAAATAAAATATGGAAATTATGGAAAAGTCAGAATTCCAGCTAAAGCAAATAGGTATCATTTTTATCAAGTAAATTTTATTTTCTTTTATCCCTCAAGCCTCCTTCCTTCCCTATGTACAAAAGCTGTTTCTATTTTCATTTTTCTTCTTGTCCCATCCTTCCTTCCTCCCTCTCTCCTTCTTTGTTCCCCTTCCCATTTGAACACTTTCTTCTCATTTCCAAACATCCATTAAACATTTCAGTCCTCATATCAACTTTCATTTTCTCATATCAGAGAAACAATGCAGTACTTAAAATATGTGCATGCAGCTTTTTTCACTTAAAAATATGGTGTCAAGATCCATCAATTTAGCTATAAATTTCTGACATCCATCCTTCTTTACAGAAGTGTAGTACTCTATTGTATAAAAAAAATTACATCTTCTTTATTCACTTGTGGATTGATGGGCACTTGGGAAGGCAAATGGCTCTATCTAAAATTTGATATACATCTGTTGACTTTGTTATTAAATAAATGGGATACACTTTTATATTACATAAAAAGTCTTTTCATGGCCATTAACCCTGTTTCCTAAATTTATAAGGCTCATAAAGCTTTTCTTAATCATTAGTATAGTTATATCTTATAAAATCTGTTAAAAAGAGCCTAAAATTTGTCTTAAGAATAAAACCTAGAGCCGGAGATTTAGCTCAGTGGTTCCAACGCCTGCCTCACAAGCGTAAAGTACTGAGTTCAATCCCCAGTAACCACATACAACAATACCAGGCATGGTGACTCACACCCACCAGCCAATCAGTACCACATCCCACAGTGCCGGCATGGTGGCTCATGCCTATAATCCCAGCACTTGGGAGGCAGAAACAGGAGGATTGCTGAGTTCGAGGCTTGCCTGGGCTACATAGTGAGCTCAGGGCCAGCCTGAACTACAAAGTGAGACCCTGTCTCAAAATAAATTTAAAAAAAGAATAAAACCTAAATACTATGTATGTAAATATTTTTATATAACTGATACCACTTATTGCTAACTTTATGTCATGTGTTTGTATTTCTGAAATATACAGACCTTTAAAAATACAAAAAAAATCCTAAAAATCATATTATTTTACTAGTGACTTCCAGGTTAAAAGTTGTTATGATGATAAACTTTTCTGGACTCAAGTATCTGCCTTTCCCTTACTGTGTTCCAACTGATTATGATGAAAGGTGCAATCTAATCCAACATGATATAGTCAGCCAGAGGATACAAATATCTTTTCAGGTTAATACTTGTGTGATTGTTATGTAATTGTTTAGAGGTAACTAAACACTAATGCAGCTCAGATAATGTCACTCTAAAGATTAAAGATTGGATAGTAATAATCTATAAAATACTTATAAAAACAAGCAGACTCAACTTAAAATGGCAGTCTATTAAAAATAACACATCTAGGTAAAAGTTTCTTTACATCACTTAATGTCTTGTAATTAAAAGTAACTGACTAAAAATTATTTTATACTAAAATGGAAATTTAAATGTGTTTCAGACATATTAACTAAACCTAATGGCTCTAATATAGTAAAATCATGTCATGCTAAAATGCTATGCTAACTGAGCATGGTGGCACATCCTTGTAATCTCAGCACTTGGGAGGCTGAGGCAGGAGGACTGCCTATGAGGTCAAGCCTAGCCTGGGCTATACAATGAGTTCTGAAAAACCAGTCTGAACTACATAGCAAGACCCTCTCTTGTACAAAACAAAATTTAAAAATACTATGTTGCTCTTGATCCCAAATCTTTTCTGTAAAGCTTTATAATTGTTATCAGTTAATATTCTGCAGAAATTTTATTTCTAAGACAACCATAATTTGTGTGTGTGTGTGTGTGTGTGTGTGTGTGTGTGTGGTACTGGGGATTGAACTCAGGACCTTGTGCTTGCCAGGCAGGTGAATGGTACCACTTAGCTACATTCCCAGACCTAAGACAACTATGATTGACTAATAATAATGATAATAATAATAACACAGCTCTCTGGTCATACTATATATTTGAAGGTGCTTGATATTCAGATAAGATGATATTTATGGCTATTATTCCCACTGCAACACTATTATAACTCATCTCCTGGATGTTCAACAACTGAAGCTTGAAGACCAAAGCTAAAAAAGATAACTAGATAAGAGGACAGCTAATATTTTGGCCCTTGCCCTCCAAGGAAAACAAGGACCCAAGATATGCGGGCACCTTTCTACAAGACCCTACACCTCTAGTGAGCCATCCTACCTCCTGAGCAAGAAGACTGCTGGACTCCAGAAGACAGGAGTTAATCAATGTCCAGAGTGCTAAAAAGGAGGGTCACCCTTATCTCACTTATAATATACCTAAACCAAAATCAAAATAGATCAAAGATCTAGATATAAAAACAGAAATACTAAATCTGGAAGAGAGAATAAGGAGAACTCTTGGGGACATGAGGGTGGGTGAACACGTGGTAAACAAAACCCAGACTGCACGGGAAATAATACAAGGAATCAACAGCTGGGATTTCATCCTATTAAAAAGCTTTTGCACTGCAAAAGAAATCACCAACGAGTGAAGAGACAACCCGCAGAATGGAAAAAAAAATTCTAACCAATAGTCCTTCAGATAAAAGACTTAATATCTAGAATGAGAATCTGAAATGAAGAGATACTTTTCAAATGAAAAAGTACAAATGACAAAGAAAAAATGCTCAACATCACGGGTCATTTGAGAGATGCAAATTAAAACCACAATGAGATCTCACTCCAGAAAGAATGTCACTACCAGGAAATCGACAAACAACAAATGCTGGCGGGATGTGAAGGAAAAGGAACTCTTCTTAAATGTTGGTGGGAATGCAGACTGATGTAATCACTGTGGAAATCAGTGTGGAGATTCCTCAAAAAACCAGGATTAGATGTCCCATTTGACCCTCCTATTCCTCTTCTGAGTATCTTTCCCCAAAAAATTAAAAGCATTATACCACAGCAACACATATACACTTTATATCTATAGTGACACAGTTTGTAATAGTTAAATCTTGGAAACAACCCAAAAGCCTACCAACTGGTGAATGGGTAAAAAAGATGTATTTTTTCTATATAATGGAGTACTACTCTGCCATAAAGAAAGTCAAACTTGGGCCGGAGGGTTAGCTCAGTGGTTCTGGCGCCTGCCTCGCAAGTGCAAGGTCCTGAGTTCGATCCCCAGTAACCACATACAATGCTGGGCGTGGAGACACGCCCACCAACAATCAACACTGCATACCACAATGCCGGACGTGGTGGCTCACGCCTGTAATCCCAGCACTCGGGAGGCAGAGACAGGAGGATTGCTGAGTTCGCGGCGGCTTGCCTGGGCACCATAGTGAGCTCAGGGCCAGCCTGAACTACAAAGCAAGACCCTGTCTCAAAAAGCAAAAAAAAAAAGTCAAACTTGAAGCATTTAGGGTCTGGTTTTACTTGCACTAGTGTAACTTCATACAATAAACAAGCCATTCTGTCTAGTCTGGAAGTCTCTCATTTGAAAGGATCTCAATGCAGTAGGCAGCCAGTAGTGCATAGCCTCAAACAGCAGAACAGTGATGTTTTTAGCATGGGCTCAAAACTGAAGGCAACTACATCTGGCCAGTTACTCTCCAAACTCCTTCTGCACAGATCCCACCCTAGGTCCCCACTCAGGGAGGGATGTATGTAGCTCAGTGGTCCCTGCCTGCCTAGCAAGTGCAAAGTCCTGAGTTCAATCCTGGTACTGGAAAAAAATAAATAAAAAGTCAATAAAAAAGAAGGTTGAACTTCACAGAGCCACCCATGATAAGTGTCTAGGGTCAGGGCTGACCTAAGTGAGACACTCTTCACCAACACACCACACTCCACAAACAGGAAACCACTAATGGGCCATGCTGCCTTCAGTAAACAGAACAGAGGACCATAAAGAAAATTTAGGACAGGACATCCAATCTCTCCAGTGCTGAGAGGTCCGATATTATCTACACACCTGTGCCGACTGACTCTCCTGGGAACCCAAACAGTCCATCGCACATTCCTTAGGATTACCACCCCCAACCCCCAAGCCCTATGAAAACTTCTCTGGCTAATTGCTGACTTTTTCTCCATCTCAGCCTCTCTGTACTCAGAATAAGTCAGCCTTTTGGTCATGTAAAACCTGGGTCTCAGTATTCTCTCTTGCACATATCATATACACTGAACAAGCAGTCCCTGTGCCCTGCTTGCTGTTAAGTGACTCTAGATGGAGGGTCTCAGTGGCAACCCACTCAGGACCCTCCCAGACATCCAGAAACTGGTTTTCTTATTTCCAATAAAAACTCTTAATTTCCTACTTTGACTCACAGCTTCATCTTCTAATAATGGTGGAACCACGAGTCGGGTACACAGGCTAAAAAGTGGATTGTGTGGGGCATGCCTCTGGACACATGCTGCCCACCTCCTCCAGAGGACCTAAGGAAAGCTTTAAACTTCTTGTTATAAACTGAATATAGAATAGGGCGAATTTGCTTTAAAATACAACTAGAAACTGCTTTAGAAGCAAGCGCAATGGGCGAAAGATAATTTCTAAAGAAATGCCCAAATGTCAAACACCTACGTGGTGTGCCCTTAAATTTGGAAATGAACCGGCCTCAGGAGCTCTCCCCTACGGAATCTGATCTTGCTTCTAAATCAGACGCTTTTCTACTAAATGTGACATGAGGGTGGGACCTCAGAGTAGGTGGAAGGAACCTTCCAGGGAGGGACAGCAGGACCGCCACTGTTCTGTCTAGGCTGCCAAGACACCGTGAGCCCGGGGTGATGGGAAGCCAGGAGGCTGGGCAGGGTCTGATGCACGGGAGCAGCTGGCCGTGTTTTTTCTACTGGCTTGGGGCACCTGGAAGAGGGCGGAAACGGCCGGACGGAGGGCCTACGCGGGCTCAGGATGGAAAAGTGGCGACAAGGATACAGTAGGTACTGGAGGATCGAGATCTGACTTAAGACTGCATTGGGGTGGAATGAAGTCAAGGCGCACGTTAAAAAGCGCCAGCCTGAACTACAAAGCGAGACCCTGTCTCAAAAAAAAAAAAAAAAAGCTCCATCCCACAGCAAGAAATAGCTATTCCCAGCGAACTAGCGCCGTAGGTTATAAAGCTCTTGTGGTTCCTTACGATAGGGATACACACTCAAATGCAAAATCCCGCAGACAGACGAAGTCTTACTCGCTCGTCCTTTTAAAGAGGCTCGGGACTCGGAGCGCGTCGCGAAGTACGTCATTGAAACATTTACATACGGCCGCTCAGCCCGGCGCTACGCAGCGGCCCCCCGGCCTCTGATTGGATGCTGACCGCGGCGCCGGAGGCGTAGTAGACTTGCGCCAGGTTTGCCCAATCGCAGCCCACCTTGCTCCCGGTGGGAGGAGCCAGCTGGCTCAGCCAGTGGAAGGTTAGGTTGTTGGCGGCCACGGCGGCGCAGCCCTGAGCAAGTGGAGGTACGGTTGCCACTGCCGCAGGAGGCGCGAGGTGCGGGAAGTGTGGTGCTAGCTGCTAACGGCGCACTAGAGCGAGCAAGCGGAGAGGGGGCTGTTCGGGAGGAGAGAACGGGCGAGGTGCTGGGGGCCGTTCGGGGCCTGATAGGTCGGGGCACCGACAGGGGCGGGGCGGGCGGCGGCGGTGGCGGCGGGCATCGTCCCCTCCCCTCCCTCAGCCCGCCCCGCCCCCAACTGAAGGTCAGCCGCGCTTTGTTCGCGCCGCGGCCTCCTCGCCGGTCTCCTGCTCGCACGTGCAGCCGGACACCGCGCCTCCCGCCTGGCGGAGCGCTCGAGGCCAACGAACGGGACGGTGGGTCCTGTGGTGACGCGTCGTGAGCCCTCGCGGTGCGACGGGTGGCGGTGGGCTTCGGCTACTAAAGACTGGGAGGCATAGAGAGAGAAGCAAGTCCTCGGTGCATCGAGAGCGACGAGTACCAGCAGCTCCGATTTCGAAGGACTTGGATTAAGGGGTCCTGGCCTTTTGGCTTGGGGGGATTTAAGTATCCAGGCAAGGTGCGCTCCAAGCTAGTTTTTTGTTTGTTTGTTTGTTTGTTTGGTTTGAGACAGGGTCTCGCTTTGTAGTTCAGGCTGGCCCTGAGCTCACTATGTAGCCCAGGCGAGCCTCGAACTCAGCAATCCTCCTGTCTCTGCCTCCCGAGTGCTGGGATGACAGACGTGAGCCACCACGCCCGGCTTTCCAAGCTAGTTTTACTGTTAAAACCATTTTTTCAGAAGAGGAAAATTTAACGGCCCGCAGTTGTTATGTGTGAGAAAGTCCCGGGCGTTTCTCGAAGTTCAGAGGTCGGAGGAGTCCCTTCTTCATGTTTTTACCGATAGAGTTCTTGGTTTTTTCCTAATCCCTCCCTTCTTTTCTGATGGAATTTTGTTGGTCCTAAAAGCATTGCTTGGTCATGATTAGACTTTCTGCAGTCCACAGTTCCCGGTCTTAAGCCTGATTAAAGGTGACAGACAACGCTTAGTGTCTATTAATGCAGATTCCAATATTAAACCCTAAGGCCCCTAACTTGTGCCTGATCGTCTAGTGGTGTCTTGGCGGCTTCTTGAGCGTCTCTGTTTTCTCAGGAATCCCTGAGGTAGATAGGTCTTTGCTTTTTCGCATACCTACTCTGCTTTGTTTCCATTTGAAACAATTCTTACTCTGTCTTCCTGCACGGTTATATACAGTATTAAAAAAAAACAAGCTTGTGGAAATTGTCTCACGTGCATTAACAGCGTTCAAGTATGACGATTAAGTAGTTGGCCCTAAAAAGTTAAACACAGTATTTTTAAGTTGCTGCTTTCCTGCAGTAGTAACTATACTTCTGAATGACTAACTGCTTCCTACACACCAGGGGCTCCTCTGAGCTCTCTGCATGTATGAACTCATTTCATAATCTGCGATAAAACAGTCTAAGTATTTAGGTTGTACCTGAAATGCTTGGAACCAAAAGTGTTTGCAATTTTAGAGTTTTTCAAGTTTTGAAGTATTTACATAGATTTACCAAATGAGCATCCTTAATTTGCAAATTCAAAATTTGACACAGTGCTGAAAAAAGTACAGATTTTGGATTGTTTAAGATTTTTGGAATAGAGATTTTCAACTGTATTTTTCTTTTCACTGCTAAGGCTAGGAGATATGGATTAAAATCCTTGTTGTTTTAATGTCCAGATTTCCTGCTGCTTTGGAGGGAATGAAAAGGTTTAATGGGCAAAGTGTGATCGTTCACATCTGTGATCTCAGTAGTGGTTTATAATCCTAGCGGAATATAATCCCAGCCCTTGGGAGGCTGAGGTAGGAGGATTGCTGCAGGGTTGAGACCAGCCAAGACTACATAGGGAGATCGTGTCAAAAACAACAACAAAAAGGGGAAATTACGTTTTCTATATTACACTGAGCCTTACTGAATTCTGGCTTTTGAGTCCTTGATTTCCATGATCTTTCATTTTACAATTCCCTTATCCCTCAGAATACAATATGCTTCCCATGGTTTCATGTATCATTTTAACACTGTGCTGCTTAGTAGAACTTTACTAACACTTAGTAACACTTTACTGCTTAGTATTATGCACCATTTGTAGTCTTTTTTTTCCCTGACCAGTGTTACTGTTTTAGAAGATTTGTTGTCTGTGCCATTAGATTTAAGAGCTGAGCACTCATTTTTAGGTTTTGTTTTATTAGCTTTGAATCTTATACTTTTTTTTTTTTCAGAGTGAATTTGATAGTAATTGGAGGAGTTGGTGTAATTCTTTGCAGTAGCCAATTTTGTCATTTTTGGATTAGATAACCTTGATCATTTGATTTCTGACAATGATACATTATTTAGGATTTTGTCTTCAGAACACACAGGACATAATGTCTTTGCAAATGGTCACTTAGATGATCAGACTTACCAATGTGGAATTTTGAAAAAAATTTTTTCCACACAAGGTCTCTAAGTTGCCCAAGGTGGGTTTGAGTTCATAATCTTCCTGCTTTAGCCTTCCAGAATACTGGGGTTCAATCACCTGTAACCACACCTGACTAGAATTACTTGTTTTAGAGATACATTTCTTCTTTTCCATTGTTGTGTGTAGCTTAAAACTTGTTTTGGTAATTTTGCATTATTCTTCTAAAATTTTTTCTAGAGAAGCTAAAATTGTTTCAGGAGGAAATATCTTTTAGGGAAGACTCATTTAAATTTCTGGATGCCTAAGGGGCATCAATTGTGTGAATTCAGTAGCAGGTTCTGCTTGGATCCAGTCCTTCCAGTGATGGCCTTTGCCTGAATAATAAGCCAGCGGCAGTGAGCTTGTTGGGAGTTTAATCTGAGCTTTTTGGCTGAGGGGCATTTTTTTGTTTAAAAGGAAGTTGGCACCTGCCTATAATCACACAAATCCAGAGGCTGAGGCAGGAGGATAGGAAGTCCAAGTCCTGCCTGGGCAATTTAGCAAGAGCTTGTCTACAAATGAAAGGACTAGCTGGGTTAATCTGGCATGGTGGCTCATGTTTATAATCCCAGCATGCTGGAAAATGAGGCAAAAAGCATGTAAGTTCAAGCTCATCCTGGACAATTTAGACCGTGTCTCAAAATTTTAAAAGGGCTAGAAATGTAGTGTAGCTCAGTGTGAGGGCTGTGGGTTCAATCCCCAGTACCACAAAAAGGAAAAAAAAATGTAGTGTGGCATCCAGAATAAAAGTCCAGTTCTAGTTTGACTCTTCTACCCTGTGGTGATAGGAAGTGGCTGATGAAGAATTGGAGGAAACCGCTGTCTTCCAACTTTAGCTTGGCTTACTATGCACCATACCTTCTGGCTAACAAATTGAAGCCTTCTTGAACTTCATTTGTGATATTTGTCTTTGAGCGTATATAGTTCACTGGGAGATGCTTATTGGGTAGTGTTTTGTGTTTGTTAAAGACATTTTTAAGAAATGTTTGTGATGATACAGATTTGTTTCCATCTGACAGTTATTGATTTTTCCATCCTGCCTACTAAAGAGGAAACCCAGCTTGTATAATTGGCTTGCTGTTGAATTTTAAATTTTGAGTATTTAATAAAAGGAGAGGCATCATGTTTTTGTGGTATGAAAACTACAAAAGACGGCTTTGTGACCTTTACCTTTTGATCTGTTTTCTTCACTCTGTGTTACGTGTACTCCATCAACTCTTAAAACTAAACGTGCTTTCGTGCTGTGTTTAGGGGAAAAGCCTGTTCAAAAACAAGTGAAGAGATTTCTGTGTAGTAGGTTATGGTAGAAAATTTAATGTACAGTGTATTATCTAAAATAATAGTTACTCAGTTACTGTAGAATAGCTTGCAGTGCTTGATATTTACTCAATCACACATTAATTCATGAGTCTCATCTTTGTGGGACACAATTCTAGGTAGTGCGGGTGCCTGCTGATTAAAATAGAGAAAAGACGCTGGGCGTGGTGGCTCACGCCTGTAATCCCACCACTCAGAAGGCAGAGACAGGAGGAGGATTGCTGAGTTCGCGGTAGTTTGCCTGGGCTACATAGTGAGCTCAGGGCCAGCCTGAACTACAAAGCGAGACCCTGTCTCCAAAAAATATATATATATATAAAATAGAGAAAAGACCCTGCTGTTGTCGCTGGTACGGGAAGAAGACAAGCAAATTAGATAGTGGAAATAATTTTGTTGAAAAAAGGAGGACTGAGGTCTTGGGTTCTTGTAATTTGAAGTAGGGTGGTGTGGGAGGTGCCTAAGTGACACAAGTGCTGGTTTTTTTGTTTTGTTTTGTTTTTGAGACAGGATCTCAGTAGTTCAGGCTGGCTCTGAGTTCACTATGTAACCCAGGCAAGCCTCAAACTCACAGCAATCCTCCTGCCTCTGCCTCCTTCAGGCCTGAGCCACCACGCCCAGCATTGTGGTGTGTGGTACTGATTGCTGGTGGGTGTAAGTCACCATGCCCAGTATTGTTGTACGTTGTTACAGGATCGAACCAGGGACCTTGTCCTTGCCAGGCAAGCGCCAGAACCACTGAGCTACATCTTCAGTCCCAGAAGTACTGTATTTTAACCTTTCAAATGTTTATGTTCAGTCGTATGATGAGACTGACCTCGAACTCACTTTGTAGCACAGACTGTGCTCCTCCTGCCTCAGTCTTCCAAGTGCTGGGATTCCGGGCATGCCATCACCACACCACTTTTCATTTGATTATACCTTATAAAGACATTGAAGACCTTTGAGTTAATGAAGATGTTATATATATAAAAACTTAGGTTTGGGCCAGAAATTTAGCTCAGTGGTTCCAGCGCCTGCCTAGCAAGTGCAGGGTTCCTGGTTTGATCCCAGTAACCACATACAACATTACTGGGTATGGTGGCTCACTCCTGTCATCCCAGCACTTTGGGAGGCAGAAGCAGTAGGATTGCTGAGTTTGAGGCTTGCCTGGGCTACATACTGAGCTCAGGGACAGACTGAACTACAAGGCAAGACTCTCAAAAAAACAAAAACTTTAGTTTTTTGTGAAGTATGAGCTTACGTTTTCATCTCTCAAAAGTGACAACTTGAAATTATATAGTTGCATTAGGTGTAGACTAATAAATGTTTTCAGTTAAAAATTAGGAATTTTGGGGCTGGAGGGTTAGCTCAGTGGTTCTGGCGCCTGCCTCGCAAGCACAAGGACCTGAGTTCCATCCCCAGTAACCACATATAATGCTGGGCGTGGAGACACGCCCACCAACAATCAACATCGCATACCACAATGCCAGACGTAGTGGCTCACGCCTGTAATCCCAGCACTCGGGAGGCAGAGACAGGAGGATTGCTGAGTTCGTGGCGGCTTGCCTGGGCAACATAGTGAGCTCAGGGACAGCCTGAACTACAAAGCAAGATCCTGTCTCAAAAAAAAAAAAAATTGCTTTGACATTATTCTAACTTTATTACCATTTACTTGTTTTTATTGTGTTGTTTCAGATAGAATTCTTGTATGTAGTGTCCAGGTGAGCCTGAAACTAAGCAATCCTGCCTCAGCCTCTCAGTGCTATTATAGATGTGCACCACCGTAGTTGGCTACCTTTTATTTTTAATTGACAGAACTATTTATATATGACATGATTTATTTATTTCTCTGTTTATTTGTAGTGCTGGGAATTGAACCCTGGGGCTTTGGACTGATAGCATTCTGTCACCAAGATAGTCCCTATCCCTTTTTAAAATTGTACTTTGGACACAGCCTCAAATTTTCTATTTTCTTGCTTCGGCTTCTTGGTAACTAGAATTAAAGGCACATGCACACTGCTGCCCCTCTCCCACATGTTTTGAAGTAAGTATAGATGAGGAATGGCAAATTCAAGCTAATTACCATAGAACATTATCACCCGTAACATGTTTTGAGTGATGGGAACACTTGGTCTCCTCTCAGGGATTCTCACGTACACAACATGTTGTTTTTAACTACAGACACACTGTTGTAGATGGGTGGATGTTTTGATTCCTTTTTGTTGCTTTGTTTGGAATTTGATTTTGTTTTTATGAGACAACCTCTCACTATGTGGCCCAGGCTAAGGTCCTAGCCATCTGCCTGCCTCAGCCTCTTGAAAACTGAAATTATTACAGATGTTTGGCACTGCATCCTTTGAAAAGTTGAGCATTGCTGACAAGGCTTGAAATTATATCTTCATGAAACTGATACTAGACATTCTAACATTTAAAACAAAGAGGTTTTTATTTTTCTCAAACTTGCAAATTTCATAGTTCTTTACAACTTTCTATTTAAAGTGTTAGCAATTGCTAAACAAAAGTGAATAATTTGTGATGGTGAAGTTTTACTAATTATACTCTTATTTATTATGTATCACCACTCTACATTATTTTTCCTTATATAAAGCACTGGGTTCATAGCAAGTAATAGGTAGCTATATCCTGTATGGGTATTGTGGTCAAGAAGTAAGAGAGGCCTGATGTGCAGTTAAGTGCCAGGCCCTTGGTGACTTGCACAGCTATTCATGTGGATGCCACCTAGTTTATGGATGATGGAAAGGAAGGCGATGGGAATTGGGGTGGGAGAAATTCAAGCCCAGAGCAAAACTAGACTGTGATAATGTTTTGTCTTGCGGATTGTGTTCTGGGTTGATTGGTTGGGTTTTAGTCCACAAAATTATTTTCCTTCCCACTGTTTATTTTTCTCTTTCTTTTCTTGATTTACCACGTTGTTGTTTTTGTCATTTTGATCGTGTCAGGTTTTACTTAAATCTTTGTCTTAGGTTACAGCATAAGAGTATTAATAGCACACAGATGAAAATGAGTATTGAAGGAGTCTAGAATTTAGAATAGGTGTCATTGTTTAGAAAGGTGAGTGGCCTGTGTCTAGAGATGAGGCATTTGTACATTCAAAATACTTAATGTGGAGGCTGGAGATTTAGCTCAGTGGTTCTAGCGCCTGACTAGCAAGTGCAAGGTCCTTGGTTCAATCCCCAGTAACCACATACAACAATTCCAGGTGTGGTGACTCACACCCACCAGCAGTCACTACAACATACCACAGTGCCTGGCATGGTGGCTCATGCCTGTAATCCCAGCACTTGAGAGGCAGAGGCAGGAGGATTGCTGAGTTCCAGGCTTGCCTAGGCTACATAGTGAGCTCAGGGCCAGCCTGAACTACAAAGCGAGACCCTGTCTCAAAAAAACACAAAACAAAAAACAGAAAAACTCAACTTACTGTGCAAGAGCTGCTGAACACACTGGCTGGATAGTGAACAGGATAGAGAGGGAACATTTTCACCCATGTATGTGTTTATTTCATTTGGTACTAAGAGTTTAACCCTGCACTCTGGGCATTGACCTATATCCCCAGGCAGGGCTTAAATTTGTGGTCTTCCCTAGCCTCCCAAGAGTGCTGGGATCACAGACCACAACATCATACTGTTTGTTTGGCTGCCTCTTTCTTCCTTCCCTCCTTTCTTCCTTTCTTCCTTTCTTCCTTTCTTCCTTTCTTCCTTCCTTCCTTCCTTCCTTCCTTCCTTCCTTCCTTCCTTCCTTCCTTCCTTCCTTTCTTCCCTTCTCTTCCTTTCTTTCTTTCTTTCCTTCCTCCTTCTCTCTCTCTCATTTCTTTATAATTTTTAAACTTTGTAACAAGTTCTTGCTGAGTTGCCCAGACTGGTTTTGAATTCACCATCCTTGTGTCTCAACTTCCTGAATAGTTGAGAGTGCAAATGTGCACCACCATACCCAGCATCCTTCCTTTTAGACACAGTGAACTTCTTGAGACTGCAACCATCAGAATTCTAACCCTGACTGAACTAGTAGCAGAATCTTTAATTGAGCAGGTAGAAGAAGCAGTGTCGTGGTTAGTGACAGTACAGAGATGTCAGAAGGATCTGGATTTGGCACCAATTTCCACATCTTGCTAGCTATGTAACCTTAGATTAGGCCTCTCAGCTCCCTCATGAACTAAGTGTGCCCCTCCTTGGTCCAGCTGATATGAGTATAAAACAGTGTTTGGTACCTCAGCTAAGAAGCATTGGAAATTACAATGTGACCTTACTAGTGATACTGATTGGTTGGTGAAAGTGAGCCTGTTCATTAAACACGCAATGGTAGCTACTTTTATTGGCAAGATAGTGAGTTCCTTTCAGCAATAATGTGTGTAGTCTAGGGAAAGTGCTTTTAGGTGTATGTTAGGCAATGGTGAGCTTTAATTTTATAGCTGAAGTGTAGAGGATAATCAGTGTGAAAGTAGTTTATCAGTATCAGGACTCATTCATACTCTTGACAGCAAAATGCCACCTTGGAGTTCTTACTACTTGTAAATTAAAGTTCTTACTACGTGTAAATTAAAGAATAACTGGAGGGTAGAAAAGCTTATTAAGCTAAAATGTTCAGAGAGATCACTGCCAAAAGTATGGCATAGGAAATCCCCACCTCATTGTTTCCAAACTGGTAAATGGTATGTTCACTCTTGGAATTTTGTTATCAAATGTAGTTATTGTGAAAATCTACCCGTCTCACCATTTGTCTTTATAATGTGAGAAAAAAAAGCATTATTAGTTTGGAAACCCACGATCGTAGCATGTGTGGTAGGAGGAGCCTGCATTGGAAATAGAATGGTGAATTGGGCAGGGTAGAAAGTGTAGGAATTTAGTTCTCATGTGGAATGAGTTTGAACTGCAGAAAGTGGGGACCCTTGAAGGGTTTTTTATTTTATTTTTTAAACTAATTAGTATTTGTTTACAATGGGAGGGTTTTAAAAACCTCACTGAGAGGCAGAGACAGGAGGATTGCTGAGTTCAAGGCTTGCCTGGGCTACGCAGTGAGCTCAGAGCTAGCCTAAACTACAAAGCGAGACCCTGTCTCAAAAAAAAAAAAAACCTCACTGAGATGGAGCTAGGTTTGGCTGCTGTGGTGCTGGTGTTAGTGTGGCCAGTGTGGCAGGTTTTGTTGGATTTTTTTTTTCTGTCGTCCTCTGTATGTGTTTGGGGGTGGGGCAGAGTCTTGCCGTATAGTCCAGCCTGGCCTCAAACTCTTGATTCTCTTACCTCAGTCTGCGAAGCTTTCAGGTATGCACCACCATGCCCAACTCACAGTTCATAAATTCTAATGGAGCCATTTTTCCCAAAGACAAGTTTCTTGTTCTGTGTTTCCCTAAAGCTTTGTGGGTGAGTGGTTTGGGAATTGCTTGGATCCCTGAGAATGTAACAGTCTCCAGGTTCCGGTTGGACCAGCAGTCCTCCGAAAAGCTCTGCAGTGTGTCACCTGCAGAGTATAAAGAGCTTCGTAACCAACCCACCCTGGATGGGAAGGCCCTTTTAAGCAGTGCATCTAGGTGTTACCTTGAACGCATTGGGATCAGGTTTAAAATGTGCTTCAGTTCTTTGATTTAAGAAGGCACTAAGAACCTAATTGAATAACTGATACGTTTTTTAAAATAAGCACCTTAGAATCACCTTTACTATTCTTATGTAGGTAGTCATCTAATTCCATAACCAGAAATAATTATGGAGTTTTTTGTGGGTTGTTTTGTTGTTTTGTTTTGTTGAGACAATGTCTTGCTATATAGTTCAGGCTTGTCTCCAATTCAATATGTAGCCCAAGCTGGCCTTAAACTAAAAGCTATCCTCCTGCCTCAGCCTCTTAAGTGCTGGGGCTACAGTTGTGTGCCATGATACCTTGTGAAATAATTTTTTTTTTTTTTTTGAGACAGGATCTCGCTTTGTAGTTCAGTCTGGCCCTGAGCTCACTATGTAGCCAAGGCTAGGCTCAAACTCACAGCAATCCTCCTGCCTCTGTCTCCTGAGTGCTGGGATTATAGGCATGAGCCACCAAGCCCAGCATTGTGGTATGTAGTACTGGGGATCGAATTTGGGACCTTGGGTTTACCAGGCAGGTGCTGGAACTACTGAGCTAAATCTCTGGCCGTGAAATAATTGTTTTTAAAATGTCTTTAAAAAAAATAATAAATTGAGTTTATTGGTACATTTTAGGAATACATTATGATCACATTCCTCATTGAGAATTTGTACCTGTACATGATATATTAAATGTCCTACAAAAATGCAATCACACTAAGTATATTACAAAAAAAAATTTTTTTTTTTTGAGACAGGGTCTCGCTTTGTAGTTCAGGCTGGCTCTGAGCTCACTATGTAGTCCAGGCAAGCCTCGAACTCAACAATCCTCCTGTCTCTGCCTTCCGAGTGCTGGGATTACAGGCGTGAGCAACCACACCTGGCACTGTGGTATGTGGTATGTGATATTGATTGTTGGTGGGCGTGAGTTTCCACACCCAGCATTGTATGTGGTTACCGGGGATTGAACTCAGGACCTTGTGCTTGCGAGGCACGTGCCAGAACCACTGAGCTAATCCTCCAGTCCATTACAAAATATTTTTATACAGTAGTACGTTTTCAGCATAGAAGTTGTAAAAAGATATCAAATAAGCAGATAAAAGTAGACTATCCCTCTTTAGGTTAGTTTGGGCAACAGTGATTGCTTTGCATTGTTCTAAAATAACTGGCCTAGCATTACTAAATGTTCTCTAAATTTATAATAGGGGTAAGGCAAATTAGAATGTTACTGTAAAATACGGTCATTTTAGGGCTAGTAAGAGGTTTTATGAATAAAGTTGTTCATAATTGTATAGGTCATATATGTAATAACATTTAACAAGTTGTAATGACTATGCACAAGAAACATCAGGCAAGATCTGGGACATTTTCTTTACCCTGAGAAAGGTCCATCCTGCTCCTCCTGGTTTATTTCCATTTCCTCCATGGACAGTCTTGAGGAATACATCTGTAAGTAGGTGTTTTTGTTTGTGAATATAATTGTAACTCTTTTTAATTTGTAGGGAATAAAAGCATTCAGATGGCAGATAACAGGTAAGCCAAAATGAACTTTGTGTTTTGGAGTTTAAAAGTCCAGTTGATGAGCAAGAGCCAGGTTATATTTTAGTAAGCTTTAGACTCAAAATTAAGTGTATTCATGGGCATAGTAGCACACACCTATAATCCCAGCCTTCAGGAGGCTAAGGCAGGAGGATTACTGCAAGTTCAAGGCCAGTTTGGCCTACATTGGGAGTTCAAGGCTTATATGTACTACATGGCCAGACTGTTTAAAAAAAAAAAAAAAAGTACATTCAAAGCGTAGCTGATGCCCATTTTGTATGTAGATATCTTGGTAAAGAACTTGCTTCTGTTTCAAAGTTAAACATTGTGCTTGCAGACCTTGTGTGGAAAACAGTCATTTTACTTCCCGAACTTTTAACTCCTCCCTGCTCCCCTGGTAAAGGCATATAAGTGACTTGATGTAGCCATCAGTGGTCAAGGGAAATATTTTTTGTGGATTGTTCAAGGTCAGTATTGGTTCATTTTCTTTAATGTTTATTTTTCATAAGGAAGGTATGATTGAGCACTTTCCCTGTGAAAACCCTGAAAGCTGTTTTCCTGGAGCTTCATTGCATTTGGAGTCTGCATGAGGCACTCAGACGGCTGTGGGCACTGTGGGCTTTGCTTGGTCACTTGCACAGGTGATCATACAGTGTCATGTTGGTTGACTTGGATGAAGGGCTAGGAGCAGATACTTGAGGAAAGAGGTCATAAAAATGAACAGGAAGAATCTTTGGTACGGATTGCAAAGAGAACAATCAGGGCAGCCTGTGTGTTGTCCCGAGAGCGGCTGCTGAAGGATAGGTTTGGTTTGGTTTGATTTGTTTTTTTTTCCAGAGCAGGATGGGAACTCTCTCTTAGGTAACAGACATGCCTGTCAGTGTTCTCTTTGACACAAATCTGTGGTCCCTAGGGAGATCTTTCTTAATATGGTATAATGAAAAAACCAAAAGTACCCACTTAAACTTTTGTCTTTGGAACTTTATGGTAATACTTTTAAACTCTTCTAGTTTTTCAGATGGAGTTCCTGCAGATTCTGTGGAAGCTGCTAAAAATGCAAGTAACACAGGTCAGTTCTCTGCATGTAAAACAGCAGTTGGAGAATTTGCATACAGGGTAGGGAGTCTACTCTGGAGTGTTTGTTACAGTAGTAAACCAATAAGGGATTTCAGTTCTTCAAAGACTTAGGATGAAAATCAGTGTTGCATTTAGAAATGTTTTTATGATACCTATATTAGTCACCTTCACATCACTGGGACAAAATACTCGACATACACAATTTAAAGGAAGAAAGATTCATTTTGGCTCATGGTGTTGGTGTAGGGTTGACTGACTTCAAAACAGAAACAGCATGGCAGAAGAAATGGCTTACTCCACAGCAGCTAGGAAGCTGGGATCAGGGATGGAGCCAGAGAAAACATGGACATTCTCACTCAAACTTAGGCCCATGCAGCTGTGCACTTATCATGGGTTAATGTATTGATGTGACACAATGATTGACTGTCACAATAGGAAATTCAGACTCTTAAAAAATGCAGGGACTAGTGTGCCTCCTTGTACCTTTTCTCACTCAGCTTGGCATCAGAACACATGAGTAGTCTTTATCTGTGGCCTTAATGTTCACTTTTTAATCCTACATGTCATTATATCCATACGTTCATAGGTGAGATGCTTTTCTTATTAAGAAATCTGTATCTTCTGCAACTGTCTGAAAGCAAGTTATGTATTTATCCTTCTTCCCTAAAACAATTAGTGAAAATTGCCTTTAAAAAAAAAACAAATACAACCACAATGCCTTCACCACAAACAAGAAACTTAACTTTGATACAGTACTGTTATCTATTTCTCTGATTTTCTCAGCAGTTCTTTTTCCCACACACTTAAGTCTAAGAACTATTCAATGGCCATGCATTGTGCTTAGTTACATCTCTTTGTTCTGGCTCCATCTCCATTTTTACCTCCACTCTGGGCCAGTTGTATAGAAGGTCTGCAGTCTGGTTTTGTCTGGGCTTTTCCTCTTCATGATACATGAAGTGTGGTAATTACATCAGGAGACACGTGGTATCAGCTTGGCCCTTTACGAGGGACTCTGATGTTGACAACTCAGTGAAGATGGTGTCTGTCAGACTTCAGTCTTTTGGATAGAAGTGGCTGTTCCCCTCTCCTTTACTTCTTAGTACTAGACTTATACTTAGTTTGTATTTAGATATGTTTCTCAAAAACAACACTGAGAGGACAGAAACTGTTTTACACTCATGTGAAACGATGGAGTGTGGCAGCAGGTTCATGGCAGACTCTGAAGTGTTTGTCAAACAGTTTCTCTTGTAATGACATAACACAGAAACTCAAACATAGGGCCCTTCCCTTAGTCAAGAGGCAGGGGGCTCTAATAAGATGTAGATAAGCTGAATACCAAATACCCTTGCAGACCTGGGGTCTTCTTGGTTGCAAAAGGATGCCTTTCCTGTTCCACCCGTCCTGTTACATGTCACTTACCAAAGAGCACGTACTCCCTTGTTAGTTTCACTGTGGGGTTGTGGTTGCTTTAGTCAGTGTGTTTTCTGTTGCATGTGTAGGTTGTCCTGTTGAGCTGCTGGATTCCCTTCAGACTGACCTCCCAAGTCTCCATCAGGTTTTAGGTACCTCTAACTTTGTAGTGTAGTGTGATATCCTGTGTCACCTTGCACTTGTCCTTGTCTCGAACCCAGTATCTACTACTTATCCGAAAGAACTTTTCCTTTTTGTAAAGAATGATAACTACCAACTAGAGTATAGATGCTGTTACTGCTTTTAGTCTTTTTCAGTGGACAGAGCTAGAGATGTGTTTGTATGTACATGTAGTAATCAACAGGTTATATTGTATACAGTTTCATATATACATTGATGTGCATAAACAGTGCTTCGTGTTAAAGCATGAGTGCTTATTTGGTATTCAGCTTATCTACATCTTATTAGAGCCCCCTGCCTCTTGACTAAGGGAAGGGCCCTATGTTTGAGTTTCTGTGTTATGTCATTACAAGAGAAATTATTTGACAAACACTTCAGAGTCTGCTATGAACCTGGTAGATACTGCCACACTCCATCGTTTCACATGAGTGTAAAACAGTTTCTGTCCTCTCAGTGTTGTTTTTGTGAAACATATCTAAATACAAACTAAGTATAAGTCTAGTGCAGGGGTATATAAGCTGTCAGGGGACTTGAGTAGTCAGGGTGCTTCCCAGTGGAGGTGGTTTTGAGAAGAAAGCCCATTACAGGCTGAAGTGAGCTTTATGAGCAAAAGAAACTTGACAGTACAGTGTATTTCAGCAGGCTGGTATAAGTGACCTTTCTAGACTGAGACACAAGTGAGGGCACAAGTGGACAGATGCGATTTTACTTTGAGGAGCTGAGCTCGTCCCTTCTTTGACTTTTGGACACCTCAGTGGGGCTTGGGTAGAGGATGGGTAATTAGAGCACCTGAGCGTGGCAGGTACTGAAGTCTTCAATTGTGAGGTTAGGGCCTACCTACCAGCAAGAACCAAGAGTCTCTAGGAGTTCCCAGCCACCAAATTAGTTGATTTGACAGACTGTTAAATGTTTTTTAAAAACAAAGTTTACCTGTCTTCAAAACATGGTTTAAAGAAGTTGCTTGCTGTATTTACAAATTGGGAGCTCAGCAGGTAAATGTTAGTAATTTTTTACTCTGGCTATTGTATGGTAGGTGGGTTTTAAATATTTCTGGTCTTATTTCTGACTCCTAATAGAAAAGCTCACAGATCAGGTGATGCAGAATCCACAAGTTCTGGCAGCTTTACAGGAACGACTTGACAATGTCTCTCACACTCCTTCCAGCTACATTGAAACGTAAGTACACTGCTGATAAGATGTGTGCTCCTTTGAGCAATACAGTGAAAATAAACCACTTTCACTGCCTCTGACTAGGAATAAATAGTTTTACTGTTTGGGGTTGTACTGAGTTATATCCCCAGCCCTTTCTGTTTTCACTCAGAGTCCCACCAAGCTGTTAAGTTGCTCGGGCTGGGGTGAATTTGTGATTCTCTTGCTTCAGCTTCTAAGAGTGTTGGGATTACAGGAGGGCACCACCACATCCAACCTATTGCCCTCATGCTGGGGCTTGAGTCCATTACCTCAAGGGAGGGCTTAATAGAGTCAAACTCTTCTTTCCCTTCTCCATTTTTGAGATTGGTCTCTCTGAGATCCCTAGGCTGGACTAGAACTTGCAATCCTACTGCCTCAGCATTCTGAGTAGCTGGGTTTACAGGTACACACCACTCCCCCTGGTAGATGTGTTTTTCAGTGCAAATATGTTACCTGCAGAGAGCCAGTACAAGCATCCATAAATGAGAGAGGGTGCCCTTTTCTTCAGCAAAGAGGCTCTCTGGTGGGAAATAATAGGTAGGTGAGTTCTTCTAGGTGGTGTGCAGTGCCATCTTGTGGCAATTCAGAGGACTTCATAGATAACTGGACCTGGGCATGGTAGGGTAGGGAAGAAGGCATGGGCTGAGGTCAGAATGTTTATTACAGTAAAAGGTACACATTAATTCCCCTCAAAATACTCCCTCCGAGTTCACAATGTCACCTGGCCTCCTATTTTGGCTAAAAGAGCTTCTTAATCCTTTGTTCTGTAGTTTCTGCCTCCACTGTTACCAACATGATCCCCATTTGTACTGTATGCTCTACACCCTGGGCATTGGGATCTTGCTACTCTACTCCCACCCTGCTACTCTTTGTATATACATAGCTGCAGTGGCATTGTGGCTTCCTGTAGCCTCCCTGGCCCTGCAGCTAAGGTTATGGCCTTAATAGACTGTATACTGAAGGAAACAAGGCTAGCTTGTTTGTCAGGTATTTTGTTTTTGAGATAAGGTCTCCTATGTAGTTTAGGTTGGTCTCAAAGTTGGCAGTGATCCTCCTACCTCAGCCTTCCAACTGCTGGAATTACAAGCACTTTACCACTGTGCCCATCAGCAGAGCTATTATTGAATTCCTTACCAATGGATGAAATGTAGGGAGAAAAGAAAATCTAAAATCGTGTCCCTTCCCAAGATACCTTGAGATTGGGAGCTTGGAACAGAAGCTAAATTAGGGTGGAGAGTTGAGCCTGGGAGTTTTAACGTACCACCAGTATTTGATAGTGAGGAGGAGCCTGCCCAAGGAGAGAAGGTTGAAGAACAGAAACCTGAACTAATGTTGACTCCTAATCTGTAGCTGAAGTTATGAAGAATGATAGAGTACCCTATACTTGACTGTCACTACCCAGAGGATTGAGTTTGGAAAAGGAGACTGACATTTTAGAAGAGTCAAGTTAGTTTGGGCCGGAGATGTAGCTCAGTGGTTGTGGCGCCTGCCTAACAAGCCCAAGGTCCTAAGTTCAATCTCCAGTAACCACATAGAACAATACCAGGCGTGGTGATTGGTGTCCACCAGTAATCAGAACCACACACCACAATGCCAGGCATGGTGGCTCATGCCTATAATCCCAGCACTCAGCAGGCAGAGGCAGGAGGGTTGCTGAGTTCGAGGTTTTCCCAGGCTACATAGTGAGCTCATGGCCAGCCTGAACTACGAAGTGAGACCCTGTCTCAAAAAAAAAAAAAAAAGGAAGTTAGCCAGGCATGGTGGCTCATGCCTGTTATCCCAGCACTCAGCAGGCAGAGGCAGGAGGATCACTGAGTTCAAGGCTTGCCTGGGCTACATAGTGAGCTCAGGGCCAGCCTGAACTACAAAGCGAGACCCTGTCTCAAAAAAACTTTCAAGCCTAAGTGGAAGGCTAATAAATACACACTCAGCACAGATTCCCAGGACTGGGCCTTGTACAACCACCTACTGGGTTTCCCTGTGGACCAAGGGGCAGGCAACATGTTGGCAGATGAGTTGGTAGAGCTCAGCACAGCCCTAGGAAACCAGAAGTATATTATTTTCCTGTAGCTCTATGAAATTTTGCCAATAGGGTAGTAAAGAGACATAAATCATAAATGCTTATTTTTATGGCAAGCCTTTTTTTTTTTTAAGAAAGGGTCTCACTTTGTAGTTCAGGCTGGCCCTGAGCTCACTGTGTAGCCCAGGTAAGCCTCGAACTCACAACAGTCCTCCTGCCTCTGCCTCCCGAGTGCAGGGATTACAAGTGTTAACCATTAACCACACCAGGCATTGTGGTATGTGGTACTGGGGATCGAACTCAGGACCTTGTCCTTGCAGGTACCAGAACAACTTGAGCTAAATTCTCAGCCCAAACCTTTGTTTTTTAAAAATAAATAGTCCCAGGTTTGCCTGCATGATCCTGTAACACCAACACTTTTTTTATAAGAGGGTTTCACTACATAGTCCAGGCTGGTCTCAAGCTTGTAGCAATCCTCCTGCCTCAGCCTCTCAAGGGCTCAGATTATAGTGGGGAGGAACCCACACAAGGACAGAAGGTTTATAGGTGTGCACTACTGCACCCAGCCCAGGGATGTTTCTGTGGGTACAGAATTGGCTCCATAGTCTACGGCCATACCAACCTGAACATGCCCAATCTCGTCTGATCTCAGAATTGGCTCCATGTTGGCCATACAGGGATCAGGAGAGTGCCTAACTAGTGCTACTGACTTTTTACTTAAGCCTCGTCACAGTGTTCTCAAAGTGCAAGACCAACTCCCATCCCAGGGGTCTGTGCTTAGGCCTAGGGATCTCATCTTTATTCCCCATGACTGTGCCAAGAACTTTTAAATAAATAGCTTTCATGGCTCAAAGATTTTTCTTATTTATAGGAGTAGTCCATATAGACAAACAAATTTAAATATAGAACAAAATGGAAAGTCAGAGAAACTCTTAGTTGTTCACATGAGGACTTTCAAATAGCACAAGTAGCCCCAGACACTAGTATCACAGACAGGCGATTTTTGGGTCATAGTCATTTTATCTCTGGCGTTTTTCATGTTTACAAATAATAATACAGTTGTGGACCTCATAGGGTATTAAATTATTTCCTTAGGATAAATTTTTAGCAGTAGAATCATATTGGATGCAAAGATTGTGCTCAGGGTTCTCATCTACCCCTTTCAAAAGTCATTCAACCGGGTGTGGTGACTCAAGCCTGTAATCCCAGCACTTGAGAGACAGAGGCAGGAAGATTGCTGAGTTTGAGGCTTACCTGGGCTACATAGTGAGCTCAGGACCAGCCTGAACTACAAAGCGAGACCCTATCTCAAAATTTAAAAAAAAAAAGGTCATTCAAAGGGGTTCTCAGCCTCTTCATATGTTTTGGTTTATGGATTTGTTAGTTTCTGATAGCCGATTTGCTAAGATGACAGTTCTTAAATTTATATATTTGGAATATTGAGATTCCACCTTACTCCAATTTGACGGTTTTTGTTCTCTTTTCAACTTCCCCTCTTAGCCCATTCTTTTCTTTAGGACATTTATCTTTTTCCTTCTGGTTTTCAGGAGCTCTTCTTCATAGCAAGCTTATTCTGTGTTAACCTAAATTTAATAAAGTTGAAATGTGTGCCATTTATTTTGCAGACATAAGAATGTTTTATTTGCTCTTTCTTCCTCTAGATTACCCAAAGCAGTCAAGAGGAGAATAAATGCATTGAAGCAGCTTCAGGTGAGGTGTGTACACATAGAAGCCAAGTTCTATGAAGAGGTCCATGACCTGGAGAGAAAGTACGCAGCACTGTACCAACCTCTGTTCGACAAGGTAGGGAGCGCTGTTCATTCTCTTGACTAACGTATTTCCATCTCTGAGACACCCATGTTTACCCACTACTCATGGAATGTATTTTTCAGAGACATTATTTATAAACCAATCTTGAGTTTGCAAATAACCTAAATTCTAATGGTTCTTGTTTTTATATAGAGAAGAGAATTCATCACTGGTGATGTGGAGCCAACAGATGCAGAATCAGAGTGGCACAGTGAAAATGAAGAGGAGGAGAAGTTGGCTGTAAGTCTTTCATTCTTTAATAAACTGGTAAAAATTGAGATATGTAATACAAAAATTACAGCAAAACAGTAATGTAAACCTCAGTGAATGAAAACAAAGTAATTACCATCACAATTACTGCACGAGTCGAGGGGATAAGCTGTGTGTGGCAGTGGCGCCTGCCTGTGATCCCAACACTGAAAGCCAAGTCCAAGCTTTGTCGCTAAGAAAACCTAGCAACGTAGCAAGGCCTCTCAAAATGTAAAGAGCTAGGAATGTGGCTCAATGTGAAAGTGATGGGTTCACATCCCAGAACTACAAAGAAAAAACATATATAACTTGTGTTGTTAGAAACAACTTTTTTTTTGAGACAGAGTCTCGCTTTGTAGTTCAGACTGGTCCTGAGCTCATTGTATAGCCCAGGCTAACCTTGAACTCACAGCAGTCCTCTTGCCTCTGCCCCCCAAGTGCTAGGATTACAGGCATGAGCCACATGCCCGGCATTGTGCTTTGTGGTACCAGTGATTGAACTCGGGAACCTTGTGCTTGCCAGATAGGCCTTGGAACCACTGAGCTAAGTCCCCGGCCCAGTTGTCCTTTTTTTTTTTTTTTTTTTTTTTTTGAGACAGGGTCTCGCTTTGTAGTTCAGGCTGGCCCTGAGCTCACTATGTAGCCCAGGCAAGCCTCGAACTCAGCAATCATACTGTCTCTGCCTCCTGAGTGCTGGGATGACAGACGTGAGCCACCACGCCCGGCCAGTTGTCCCTTTTTTGAAGCAGGATCTCACTCTATACTTAGGCTGGCCTTGAACTCCGAATGTAGCCCAGGCTGACCTCACATTCACAGTGACCCTCCTGCCTCAGTCTCCTGTTGGTATTGCAGGCCTATGCCACCATACTGGCTTTTTTTTTTTAATAATTTCTTGGTGCTGGGGATAAAACCAAGAGCTTTGTGCACAGAAGTCAAGTACATTTGTGTTTGACTGAATTTTTGCATTTGAACAGTGGTCACATCTCCAGGCTGATAACAGGGTCCTCGCTCATCCAGTGAATCACAGCTCACCATTTAGCATTGGGTAGTTTTTTCTGCCTCCGGTGATATTTTGCCATTTATTTAGCTTTTTCTTCTTGCTGTGAAGTTTTATCATGAATTACACCTGGCTTGAATCTTCTTCCTCTATGCTTAGAAGTCCTGACTCAGTTTTAAAGGTGAAAGGTCTTTGTGCAAACCTCCAAAATCAGATTTTCCATGAAGCCTTTGAGCAATTCATAAAATTTGTTTCTTGTGATAACTTTTATTTTGTGTGTTTATTTTGTAGGGAGACATGAAAAATAAGACAGTCATGACAGAGAAAGAAGAAGCAGCAGCTGAAGAGCTAAATCCCAAAGGAATCCCAGAGTTCTGGTTCACCATTTTCAGAAACGTGGATATGCTCAGTGAGCTAGTGCAGGTGAGTGGAGTGCTGCCTGGGGACTTCTGGCAGGCTTGTAAAGTGGTTCCCTTCACCCTGCCTTCCTGGGATTCTTAGAGTACTTTGTGCAGCTGGAAGGTGCTTTCTATGTGCTGGCACTGGGGCAATTTTCCTAATCCCCAGGGAAGGGATCTTGGCTGGAGGGGCTCCCGTCTCTTGGAGTTCTTGGAACAGGGCTGCCATAAACCAGAGCCTAAAAGTTAATTCCCTTTGTCCACTGTAGAAGGCGTGTACTTCTTTCTGGGTTTTTCACTCAGTGGCTCCACACCTGCCTTGCAAGTACAAGATTGTAAGTTCAGTCCCTGGTACTGCTAAAAAAGAAAAGAAGCAACCTCCTGCTTCAGCCTTAGCAATCTTCTCAGGTTCATCCCTGCCTTGTCTTCCTGTGGTGTGAGCAGGAAGAAGCAGGAAGACAGGAGGCCATGAGGAAGAGTCCCTTTTGATGACAGGAGCACTGGGTGTCTGTATACACATGTTCACAGATCTGTGTGTCTTTGAAATGGCTTCATACAGCTTCATTTGTTACATGGAAATGTTACATGGAAATATAACAAGTTGTGAATACTTTCTGAACATTTCCATTGCCAATTTTTTATTTTTTTTTAATCATCAACTTTGTTTTTCTGTAATGAAATAGTGAGCCAATTAAAAGGGGATGTTGGGGCCGGAGGGTTAGCTCAGTGGTTCCGGCACCTGCCTCGCAAGTGCAAGGTCCTGAGTTCGATCCCCAGTAACCACATATAATGCTGGGCATGGAGACTCATGCCCACCAGCAATCAATACCACATACCACAGTGCCGGGTGTGGTGGCTCACGCCTGTAATCCCAGCACTCAGGAAGCAGAGACAAGCAGATTGCTGAGTTCCAGGCTTGCCTGGGCTACATAGTGAGCTCAGAGCCAACCTGAACTACAAAACGAGACCCTGTCTCAAAAAAAAAAAAAAAAAATTGGGGGGGATGTTTACTGGGCTTGGTGGCTCACACCTGTAATTCCAGCACTTGGGAGGCAGAGGCAGGAGGATTGCTGAGTTCAAGGCTTGCCTGGGCTATATAGTGAGCTCAGGGCCACCCTGAACTAGAAAGTGAGACCCTGTCTCAAAGGGGGGGGCACATTTGACTTTCCCTGTAAAGAGCTACAGTAGATGGTTCTAGGATGCAGAAGCAGGTCCTTTCAAGTCTTCCCAGCTAACTTTGTTGCTGCCATTACAGAGATGGCCATTCCTGCTCTCAGTTTTCAGTTCCAGTTCTGTGCCTTTGTGTCCACAGTGCTCTGCCACAGAGCACAGCTTCTGTCCCTTGCAAATGTCTGTGTTGTGATTTGCTTGGGATTTAATAAATACTTTTTTTTTTTTTTTGGAGACAGGGTCTCACTTTGTAGTCCAGGCTGACCCTAATAAATACATTTTTAATGGTTCAGAAATTTACCACATTGCCATCTGCTTCCTACCTTGCTTATCCTCCATCCCATGCTGAAACATTGGGGATGATAAGAGTGGTACATTTCTCTTTTCCATTTCCAGGAGACTCCTAAAGTAGAGCAGCTTTAGTTTTTAGTGTCTGGGTTTTTTTTGCTTTTTGAGACAGGGTCTCGCTTTGTAGTTCAGGCTGGCCTTGAGCTCACTATGGTGCCCAGGCAAGCCACTGCAAACTCAGCAATCCTCCTGTCTCTGCCTCCCGAGTGCTGGGATTACAGGCGTGAGCCACCACGTCCGGCATTGTGGTATGCAGTGTTGATTGTTGGTGGGCGAGTTTCCACACCCAGCATTATATGTGGTTACCAGGGATCAAACTCAGGACCTTGCGCTTGCGAGGCAGGCACCGGAACCACTGAGCTAACCTTCCGGCCCTAGTGTCTGGTTTTTTGTGTCTTTGACAAAATGGAATTAGAGACGACTGAGCCATACTTTAAAAGAATACTATGTGCCAGGTATTTGTTGCCAAAATTTGTATCTCACAGAGCTATTTTCTCATTTTGACTGTAAGAGACACTAGACGTCTTTTTTTAATTAAATTCTTTATTGGTACAATTTATATACATCTCACAATCACATATAACATTGGGGACTAGACACCTTTTAAAACTACACATTAGTGCCTCCTCCACTGCCACTGAGTCAGTGAGACTTTCAAGGTGTTCCCTGTTTTGATTATTTTGATTGTTTTGATTATTTTGTGTGGCTGAGGATGGAACCCAAGGGCTTGAAAATGATAGGCAAGAACTCTACCTCTGAACTGTACTCCAGCCCTTGACATGAGTTTTTAGGAGCTCTTCAGGTGATCCTGGTGTGCCCTGTGGAGGGGAGCACAGCCTCCTAAGTTAGTTCTTGTGAGACTTTATTGAGTGGAGTGCTTGTGGAAATACGGGTTCGGAATGGGTGGCCCCAAGTGTCCACTTTCTCACATGCCCTGGGTTTGATAGCCCATACTGCTGAGTAGGAACATGTTTGGAGTGAAGGGAGGTTTCAGTGAGATGGAGTTTTCAGTGATGGTTAAATGACTTGGTTGGATGTCTGGCTTATGTTATGCACATGGGCCTGCCCAGACAACTAACTGTCTGGCACTTAGGTGGGAAGACATTTCTCATGCGTATTACTGCCTTGGCTTCTGACAACCGTGGGATAGGTCATCATATTTTAGTGGGATTCTCTTCTCATCTTCTTCACACTTCCATATGACTATCAGTGCTTCAGTGAAGCCATGAATTGTTTTTGTGGGCTTTGTAGAGATTTCATTAATGTGAGAGATGAAGTGTCATCCAAACTGTTTGTAACCTGATAGTAGGTGATAGCAGTATTTTCCCACTTTGGTCAAGTGTTACATCCCAAAGATTAGACTGGCTTAAGGTTTTTTGGATCTGTGCTAACAGTTGATTGCTGTTAGTAGAACTGTGAAAATTCGATACAGCAGCTTTACTGTTTGTGTTTGAGATGCATCTGGTGTCTGCTTTGTGAGCATTGAAATATCCTTGCACTGTGTGAGAATCTTAGCCCACAAGGTACCCAACTGGCTGGGGAGACTTAAGAATGGAACATTAGTTTTGTATATTTGAGGACAATAACAGGATACTGCTACTTTGAGTAGGAGATTTTAAATGCCCTTGGACTAAATATTTGGAAGATGTACCAGTGACATTCGCAGCAGCACTGGGTTCAGTGTGTACACTATTATCTCAGCATTCTGGGAGACTGAGGCACAAGGGTTGCAAGTTGGAACCCAGCCTGAGTGACTTACTAAGACTGTCTCCTAAAATAAAAAAGGGGTGGGGATGTGGCTCAGAGCAAAGTCTCTGTGTTCTCCAGTACTGCTAAACAAGGCAGTAGCAAAACATGGTTAGTTGAGAGCTGGGCATTTCCAGCAGATGGGCACTGTACACAGCACAATCTGATGACAACTGGTCTTGACATTGAGGATGTGACTGCTCTTGCTTGTGTGACCTCCTTTCAAAACTAGTGGGGTTTTCTGCTGTTGATGGTTTCCTTGCTCTCTGTAACTTCAAAAGTTACTGTAACTTCCAAACTTTAAAATTGGGAAGTCTGCAATTCTCAGGCTCTACTAAGACTTAGTGAACCCTTACAGAGTCTCGGGCCCAGTGCCAGACAGACCTAAAGAAGTGGTTCCATGATACAAAAAAGCACCTGTCCCTAGTGTAGAGTCACGAGAGTCTTGAAATTCACTTTCTGCTCTTTCTTTTGTGGAATCTTGAAATGACAATTTTTGATAAGTTCTGCATTCAAGCATTGGTCACTTCTAAGAGTAGATGTGCTTTATGAGTATGCTTGAAGGAATGACTTTGTGCAAGGGATTCCCACAGGTGAGAAAACTGACTGTGAGCCAGGTGGGCATGGTGGCCATGCCTGTAACCCCAGCACTCGGGAGGCAGAGGCAGGAGGATTGCCATGGGTTCAAGTCTAGCCTGGGCTACATAGTGAGCTCAGGGCCACCTGAACTACCTATTGATAACCTATTTTTAAAAAGAGCCCAAAAAAACAGCTGAAAGAAATCAGTGCCTGATTCTAGGTACATCATTGCTACCAACCAAACACATATGGTCTGTGAATAAATTTGGATTGCTTCCTAGAAGTTTTTACTCAATGAAAACATAAGTTACATTCGGGCCAGCATCCCAACATCTTAGGAATATATGCCTGACGTGAGATGTGGATTGTTTTCTTAAAACCCATTGGAGGCCAGGCTTTGTGGCACATGCCTGTAATCCCAGCACACGCAAGAAGCAAAGGTAGGAAGATGACTGCAAGTTTGAGATCAGCCTAGGGTACATAATAAGTTGAAGGTGAGTCTGAACTATATGATGAGACCTGTCTCAAAAAATAAATTGGAATTTATTTTTTTATTAGGAATATGATGAGCCAATCTTGAAACATCTGCAAGATATTAAAGTGAAATTTTCAGACCCTGGACAGCCAATGGTGAGTACCAACTCAGCTCCTGCTTAGCTAAGGAACGTGGAGCCAGGACAAAGAACCAAAACCGTTACAGTGGGAAGCTCTTGAGTGAGACTGCTCACTAGGAATCAGGCTTCATATCATCCTGTCTCCTAGTACCTCATTGAGTTCTGTGGCTGGAAGTCTGAGCTGGACAAGTAACAAGTAACAATAGGCTGTGTTCTGCCCCATGGCCATGGAGCAGGGTGATGGCCATTGTAGGAGTCAAACAAGCTTGAACTTTTGGACTATCTTAGTACCCATAGGTCAGGTTTGGGCCCTCAGTTGGTGTGTATCCTCATCAGGTGGAAATGATACACTTTTCATAAATGTCTCAGAGGTTTAGCTATAACTTGTGGAAACTGACAAAAGTTGAAAAGAAATTGACAAAGCCGAAGAGGATGAGAAGTAGCCAGGTGTAGTAGCATACACCTGTCATCTCAGATACTCAGGAAGTTGATGCAGGAGGATCACCTGAGCCTGTGAGTTCCAGACAAGCCTGGGCAGCACAATGAAATTCCCATCTCAAAAAAAAGAAACAGGGCTGGGAATTTAGCTTAGTGGTTCTGGTGTCTCCCTTGCAAGCACAAGGTCCCAAGTTTGATTGCCAGTACCACATACCACAGTGCTGGGCGTGGTGGCTCATGCCTGTCATCCCAGCACTTGGGAGGCTGAGGCAGGAGGATTGCTGAGTTCGAGGTTTGCCTGGGCTACATAGTGAGCTCAGGGCCAGCCTGAACTGCAAAGTGAGACTGTGTCTCAAAAAAAAAAAAAGGATGAGAGCAACTTATGCAAATATAAGCAACACTTAACACAGAAATACTGAGGAAAGAAGCCTACAAAGGTTTAGGCTAAAAAAATAGTTGCAGATTATTACAAGTGCAGTTATCAGATGTTATTGTGGATGAGCGTGACCTCATCTAGCCCCTTCTATCAATCTTGGTGACACATTTGGCCTACCTGGTCCTCCCAAGGAGCATTGTTCATAACCTGACAGCCTGCCTCTGACTGATAGATACCATTCCAGGTCTATGACAACTTGTGTCATGTGACTGACAGAGTTTTTCAGTTTCAGTCTTGGAGCATATGCTATGTCAGTGAGTATGACTTAGGGTCTTGGGAGTCGGGGACCTGGACCTGTCTGACTTCTTGTGCATCTCAGAATACAGAGGCCAGAGTGAAGCCTGCTCGTGGGCAAGGCCTGCCCTTCTGCTCACATGGCCACCACAGTACCTTATACAAACTCAGTTGGCTTTGTTTTCCTTCCTTGGAGTTGTTCCTTTTCTCCTACCTTTGTCCTACAGGACACCCATTTGATGGGTTCCTAGATCTATTCTCTTCCTTTCTCCACCCATGTCTCCTGCCATCTCACTGCAGCCAAGTCTGACAGACTGATAGTCTTTGACTGTTTCCTCACCCCATTATAAAACCCACACGTGCTTATTTTTTAACTGATTTTATTGTTACATTTTATACATACTTTATGGTTACATTCAACATTGAGAATTTGTACCTATATATGACACATCTTGATTCTCATTTCCCATTTCCCTGCCCAACCCACAACCCTCCAGCCCCCTATATATATAAGCTTTGTTTCCTTTTTCTTAAACTGTCAGATTTTTTCTTTCCTTTCAAACACAGGTAGATACAGGCAATACTACACAAACTTCCATCTTCCTAAAATAACTTCCCACCACTTAATAAGTTCCCCAGGGCCTTTTCTTTTTTTGCGTTATTACATCTAAGAAAGTAATAAAACCAACCTCAGTCCCCTCTCTCCAGAGGCCATCTGCCTGTACACCCAGCTTTGTGTGTGTGGTCACGTCACTCAGGCCTGACTCGGAAAGCACTTGTGACTGGCGATCACCTTTACATCTCCCAAGTGTTCCGCTACCTCCCCATTACAATCATTACATTATGATCAGCATACTTACACCTGGTCTGTGTCTAGATTGCTGTTTTCCTAGTTTAGATATTTTTTGTGACTGGATCACAGGTGGCGAATGGTTAGAAACCCCATAATGGTTCCATTTCCATTTCAGCTAGTTCTTACTTTTTACCCTCCCTTTTTAGCAAGTCTTTTTTCATTTTATAATTTAAAATAATTCCAAAACCTAAAGCAAAGTCAAAATGACTACAGAGAGTGTGTGTCCTATTCCCTTCACCCCAACTCACATGTCATCAGCTGTGACCACTCTGGTGTTGTACAGCCAGGCACCTATATTCTTGTCTTCTCAGCATAAGGATTGGCAGAAAAATAACCATAACTACTCTTCTGGAAAAATAAGGCTGTTTCCATTCTTTAATTATCATTGAGGTTGGACAGACTTCGCCTATGGACAAAATACTGGGCTGTCTGAGTGCCTAAACAAGGCAGCCTGACTCTTAGGTCACTTCTCAGGTGGTTAAACAAGTCCTTCAGTTTTCCCCAGCTGCATTTGAGTGACTTGACTGAACAAAGGCAAAGTTGAAGGGAAAAAATAAAATATGAAGAAACGTGGCTTAGAGAAATGTAATGGAAAGAAAGAAATAATTCTACCTGTTTAAAAGTAAGGAATGGTGATTGACCCAGGCCGGCTATCCACACAGCCCTGTCTTAAACATCTCTGCAGGCAGCTTCCCAAGCTCCCACCTCCACCCCATTTGTTGCTTCTCCTTGTGGGTTCATTGTAGTCAGTGGAAGCTTGGGACGGGTGTTTTGTTTTTGTCTTTTGGTGGGTACCAGAGATCGAACTCAGGCCCTTATGATTGCTAGGTCAGCATGGTACTACTTGCACTAAATCCCCAGCCCAGGGAGGGATTTCTCAGCTAAGCTTTTACTTTGTAAGCTCCTAGGAGTCACGAGAGCTGCTGGCCAGGCCCCAGTGATGGTGAATCTTGTAGAGTTTTTAATTATAATAAATAGCTCCCTGCAGTCTACATGCCATAAGTTCACCGTCACTGTCCTGAGCCCTGCTGGCCCTCTTTTCTCCTTTTTCCTTAAGAGTTCTTTTTCTCACTTCATCTTTTGAGGATGTGTGTAGATATGGTTAAGTCTTTGTAAGTTGTCTTGCCCCCACCCTAATCCTCTACTGTAGTTTTATTACAGTGGTCTGGCTAGCCTTGCCTGGACAGGTCTCTGGGCTCTGGCGTACTTCTGTAGATTAACCCTGAAGGCAGTTAGTTGGTGGAGAGGCAGAATGTTGTTACCTGTGGTGTTGAGATGAGATTCCCAGGGCCAGAGGGTTAGCTCAGTGGTTCCGGCGCCTGCCTCGCAAGCGCAAGGTCCTGAGTTCGATCCCCGGAAACCACATACAATGCTGGGCATGGAGACTCACGCCCACCAGCAATCAATACCACATATTACAAACTACAGTGCCGGGTGTGGTGGCTCACACCTATAATCCCAGCACTCAGGAGGCAGAGGCAGGAGGATTGCTGAGTTTGAGGTTTACCTGGGCTACATAGTGAGCTCAAGCCAGCCTGAACTACAAAGTGAGACCCTGTCTCAAAAAAAAAAAAAGATGAGATCCCAGAGTACAGAAACCATGAGATGCTCCCTAGAATCACACAGCACCTATAGCCCAGGCAGAATCTGAATGCAGTCTGTAGTCTTGTCAACTCCCCACATATCACTGAGATTGCCTTCCCTTTTCTCTTGATAAACAGGGCTGAGGTGAGGATCCTTGCACATATTGACACATCCATCCTGTTTGCTCAAATTTAGAACAAGTTCCTCAGTTGAATTGTTGGGCCAGGAAATATACTTCCTATATTATTAATTTTTCATATTGCCATATTGTCTTTTGTAAATCTGTTTATAGTATATGAGTACTTTTAGTATCCCATAATATTGGGCAGCCCCACATAGTATTTTTGTACATTTTGCCCCTAATACAGGCTATGTCATTCAGTTTGTATTTATGTAATTTGTGAGTTTTCTTTTTCTAGTCATTTGGTCTCATTTGCTGCTGCTCTCTATACATATCCTTTGACCGCTTCTTTAGTGTACCATGTTTGCTCAGATCTGCAAAACAGTTCACAGTAAAAGACCCACTTATCTTTGGGGAGCTTTGTCCTTTCCTTCCATACACCTCCTATGTGGAATCACTACGTTCATTTTATAGCACAGAATACATCCCAGTTCTGCCAGCAGTGAGCAGTGGGACAAAGAGGGAAAGGGAATGATCTGAATGGGCAGACTTCCAGGAAGGTCCATGTGGCCTGTGACACTTGATACTGCTTACTTTTAGGTTTTATGTGGTCCCTACTCTCATTTTCTGCTTTCAGTCTTTTGTGTTGGAGTTCCACTTTGAACCCAATGACTACTTTACCAATCCAATCCTGACAAAAACATACAAGATGAAGTCAGAGCCAGACAAGGCCGACCCCTTTTCCTTCGAAGGTCCTGAAATTGTGGACTGTGATGGGTAAGAAAATATCTTTCTGGCTTCTATTTCTGCAACAAAAGCAGAAGGTGATTCTGGAATTTTAAAATAAAAAGATAGGGAATAAGGATATAAAAGGTCTTGAAACTTCCTTAAAGCCCAGCAAAGATTTAAATGCAGGAAGCTTTCAGGTTGGACATACCTAGTACAGATGTGGTGACCAGAGCTGAGGAGTGAACCTTGTTCCAGTGTGAACATAAGGGCTGATGCTGTTTCTAGTTGAGTGGGGTATCAGGTACTCTAGACCCTGTAAATTAAAATTGTCAAATGCAAATAATGTGATTGATGAGTGAGTCAGTGCAGGTCAATATTGATCAGCTGTTTGCTTTGGAAATTGACAGCATATATACTGTTTGACTCATCTTGATTTCAGTCTCTGTAGATCACAAAGAAGAAAATTTAACTTACAGTTCTCATTGGTGGGTTTGATTTTGGAAAATTGTTTTATCCTTGAGTTAAAACATTGAGGATAGGGCCGGAGATTTAGCTCAGTGGTTCTGGCGCCTGCCTCGCAAGTGCAAGGTCCTGAGTTCGATCCCCGGTAACCACATACAATGCTGGGCGTGGTGGCTCATGCCTGTAATCCCAGCACTCGGGAGGCAGAGACAGGAGGATTGCTGAGTTCAAGGCTTGCCTGGGCTACATAATGAGCTCAGAGCCAGCCTGAACTACAAAGTGAAACCCTGTCTCAAAAAAAAAAAAAAACACATTGAGGATAGAGTTGTAGTTCAGTAGTAGAGCACTTGCATAGCGTTGCTAGACCTGAGGTTGAATTCCCAGTACAAATTGTTTAGATCTTAGCACATAAGTATTCTGGGACTTTATTAATTTTTTGATAGATTTGAATGACTGGGGTAATTTTTAACAAGATCATTTCCCATCATGTGAGACATGCCCTGGATTTTTCAAGTGTATTCTTGAGCAGACATTCACCTCAGCCAGAGTCACCTGTATCGAAGGTGATGAAGGATCAAGGCTGGTGTCCTGCATGGTCATCAGCATTTGTGTGACCCCTGTTGTCCTGCTCACTTAGTTGACTTGAGAATTCCGAGTAACTACATGAGTAACTACCTGTGTGCTCTCTTCTCAAGGGCAGCATGTGACAAGTTCTTGTGCATTGAGCACATTTAATGGGACCTTGTCACAGAAAACACACTTTAGTGTCCTTGTGAAACTTTAGGTAAAATAATGCCATTGTTATTTCAGAAGTCTAAGGCGTGAGGTACCAAGGCCCCTGGAATTGAGAGAGGACCCAGCCCTTTCCCACTAGCCATCCTTCACATGCATTTCAGAAGCCTGTAATACTTGGCTTACAAGTTAGTTTCTTGTATTTTCCGTGTTAAGCATAGAGCTGTAGGCTGCTTTCTGTATGTATTGCGATCGATTTTTCTCCAGGAGTATGTGTCCATGACTGTTATCTTGTCTCCATAGGTGTACTATTGACTGGAAGAAAGGAAAAAATGTTACAGTCAAAACAATCAAGAAAAAACAGAAGCATAAGGGCCGGGGCACTGTTAGAACAATTACTAAACAAGTGCCCAATGAGTCCTTTTTCAACTTCTTCAACCCACTGAAAGGTACGTCAGTTGGGCTATTAATGCACTAGTGTGAAAGGTTTTGTTGTATCGTTGCAATCCTAGCTGTGTCTATCCTGTGCTTTTTCAGGTGGGAAATGATGACTCCCATCCAGGGTACTGTCTTAGTGCTTGGGTAAGCTCTGTAGGCTGGAGCTAGACAGGAAGAATCAGTTACCGTCTGTCATGAAGGGGAAGAAAGAGCTTTACTTCATCTGGCTGCACTTTGACTTCTACAAAACCAAAGGGAGGGCTGTGGATTTAGCTCAGTGGTTCCAGCGTCTGCCTCTCAAGTGCAAGGTTCTGAATCCAACCCTTGGTACCACACACCACGGTGCTGGGCGTGGTGGCTCATGCCTGTAATCCCAGCACTCAAGAGGCAGAGGCAGGAGGATTGCTGAGTTCGAGGCTTGCCCAGACTATATAGTGAGCACAGGGCCAGCCTGAACTACAAAGTGAGACCCTGTCTCAAAAAAAAAAAAAAAGGAAAGAAATCTGTGCCAAGTACCCCTGAAGTAAAGGGGCTTTCAGTCCTAGAGTCAGTGCCTTCAAGTTGGTTTGTTTTTTTCTTTTTTTTTTTTTTTTTTTTTTTGGTGATAGGGTCTCGCTTTATAGTTCAGGCTGGCCCTGAGCTCACTATGTAGCCCAAGCAAGTCTTGAACTCGGCAGTCCTTCTGCCTCTGCCTCCCGAGTGCTGGGATTACAGGCATGAGCCACCACGCCCGGCCTTCAAGTTGTTTTTGACAGACATTCATGTTGAGATACATCCTCAGCATGCACATGCACACCTCCCTCCCCTATTTTTTATTTTGGGACAAGCTTTTAATAAGTTGCTCAGGCTGGCCTCAAATTTTCGATCCTCCTGCCTCAGCCTCTCAGGGTGCTGGGATTACAGGTTTGTACCACCACATCCAGTTTGTAAGTTTCTTATTTCCTTAAAATAACTTTTAGGCTGAAAATGGAGTTAATAAGCAAACTTGGAATTTTGGGTTAATTTTGATGTTCTAAAATTATTTTGAGGTAGTGATTGCCTAAATCTAAAATTATTAGCCAAGCTATTAAACTGTATATTCAAAGTGGATTTATAGAAGTAAATTATAGTTCAGTAATGTTATTTTTAAAATAAGCACAATATACAGTCAAGTGATGGGTGCTGTGAATTAGAAGCGAGAATGAGGGGACAGGCAGTGGGCAGACAAGACCAAATTTGTTTTGAAATGATGGAAACATTAGGTAGCTAGCCCAGCTGGCTCTCTGTCCTTTAATCAACAAATCAGTCTAGAACCCACCTGCTGAGACCCCTTGTGCCCAGGAGAAGGTGGCCCAGGTTCTGCCCTCTGCTTTGCCCAAATGGCAGCTGTACCTTTTGGGTGGCATCCACACCTAACCGCAGTGCTGAACAGTTCCAAGTGCAAGGCTGAGGGGTTATAACACCACTCTTTGGCCAGCATCTGAATTGTGTATCACGTGACTCAGTTTAGCTTGGTGGAGTGTGATTAGAAATCCCTCTTGTTCCTGTCCTGCCTGGTTCAGTGTCAGCACCAAAGTCTGCATGGTCTTGTGTGTGTTGACTGCATCTGAGCCTCATCTTTGAGAAGGAGCTGTGCTGTTTTGTAGAGAGCATCGGCAAACACCTCAGCATGCTCTTCCCTCCGAGACAGACTGGGGTACAGTTCTCCCTGGAGCTCATTAGCAGAGGCTTTGAGTACACAGACTTGAGGTGTCCCGTTCCCATGTCAGTACCTATACTACAATAGCTTCACAGTATGGATAGCTCTCCACGCAGTACTGATGCACCCAGTGGCAGCCTGGGACACACAGGAAGACTGTCATGGATAGCTAGGTCTATATAAGAAGCTTGGTGTCTTAGCACTTTCTTCTGCTGGAACAAAATGCCCAACATCTGCAGCTTAAAGAAGGCAAGGTTTATCTTAGCTCACATTTTTAGGCCATGATTGGGTGGCTCCAAGGCAGGAAGGTGTGGTGAAAGGGTCGGACAGAGAAAGGCTGCTTACTTCATGGTAGGAGAAGCTGAGAGTAAAGGAAGGAAGTCAGAAGGGAGAGAACACCCTTGCAGGGTATGCCCCTAGTGACCCACCTCTTCTGATCAGGCCCCTTCTTCCAACAGTAAGCCAGCTAAGCATCCCCCAGTAATCCAGTCACCTTCAAAACCTGAGGGTTTAGGGGCTATTTTAGCCCCTAAAGCTAGGATTAGTGGGGTTTACCTATAATCTTACCAATTTGGGGGGCAAGTGGGAGGACCATGAATTTACAGCTAGCTCAGGCAGCACAGCAAGAGCCCATCTCAAAAACAAAATTTAAAAAACCACACCTTGGATGGCAGCCCATGCAGGGCCAAAAGGGGAGACAGGGCAGTTTTAGTACACATGGTGGAGCTTACAGAGGCATCTGTGAGGAAGTACAGACCTTAGGTGACATTTGGCTAAGCCCTTGGGCTGTGAAATGTCCATTTTGTGCTAGCTAAGCTTTCTCTTTGTGGGCTTTAATTTTTTGGTTGTCAGTGTAATGTAGATATGTTTTGTCTTTTCTTTTTTCTAGCCTCTGGGGATGGCGAATCACTGGTAAGATTTGTGTTGTTTTCTTGTTGTCCTGTTGAACTCTCTATTTCTGAGTGGGTGCCTACTCTTGAATCCCTTTCTGCTTCCTGGGACTCTGGGGTTCACATGAAGTCATTACAATGTGGAGTGGGGAGTTTTGTAGATTGGCTTCAGGAGCAGGCAGATGGAGGAGCTGTAGGCCTACACTGCCTGCCTGCTTTACCATTTTGCTTTTGAGTTCCTCTGAAGCCGCTTCAGGTTCTCTTAGGTGGCTGAGTATGTGGTGTCTGTCACCCAGTAGTGCAGTCTTTTAATTTAGAGTCTCCTAAACCAGAAGTGAGGGACTAGACTTGGTTAAAGGGATTGAATAAATGAGTTTGGCCACTGAAATGAGTTAACATTTTGGTTTTCTCTCAGGATGAAGATTCTGAATTTACGTTAGCCTCAGACTTTGAAATTGGACACTTTTTCCGTGAGCGGATAGTGCCTCGAGCTGTCCTGTACTTCACTGGGGAGGCCATAGAAGACGATGACAATGTATGTGGCTCAGGGACACAGGGGAGCTACCCCCTCACGCTTTCCTCTGCCGATAGAAAGGAGCCCTAAACAGTAGCCTGAGAAGCCCCAAAGCCTCAGATTTGTATTGTGTCCAGATATGTGGTCCCTGCTAGGGAAATAGAGTAGGAAGAGAAGAATCTTAGAGACAAGTATCTGTGTGGCATTTGACTCCCAGTCACCTGCTAAGCTACTATCATCAAGACCCTGAGGGTATGCTATGTCCTTAGAAGGCTTGCAAGTTCTGGAGACCTCATGAGCATGAGGAACTCTTTGGCCATACCAAAGAGTTGTCGCCAGTGGACAAATGTTGGTCTGGGACACAACAACCCCAAGAAATAGAGCCCTGTCCTATAAGATAAGCCTTGAGGGCTGGAGATTTAGCTCAGTGGTTCCTGCGAGACTGCCTTGCAAGCTCAAGGTGCTGAGTTTGATCCCCGGTAACCACATACAATGCTGGACATGTGAAGCACTGTTAGGCCCTTTCCAGAGCACCTTCACAGACAGGTTCACCAGGGACGAGATGCTGGATGCTAACTTGGTCTGACTTGGAAGGCTATTGAGTCTCATCTCCCATAGAGGCCTGTTAGGGCATATAGGAAAGGTGCTTCCCCAGCCATGCCATGCCATGGATGCCACTTCACCTGGACCACATCAGCGTGGCAGGATTTCTTCAGATTCTACTAAAGTTTTATTTAAGGACTGCCTGAGGAATCTGCAAGAAGGGAATGTTTATAAATGAGAAACCTACTAGATTTCTGTGTGCCTTGCTCATGTAGCCAGTGGTGATGAGGTTGCTGTAGCATTAGCTTTTACTTTTGGGTTCATCTCATTTTGGAATGTGAATCTGAGTCTGATTCACATATGTTGGATGGAGAAGAAATTGATTAAAAACCAAAAAGCTATAATGTCAGGAGCTGTCCCTTGAACACTTAAGTTGTGACTTGTTTCAAAGATTAAACACCAAGATTTTTATTTTATTTATTTATTTATTTTTTTTTGAGTTCGGCTATTTATTATTTCAGGCTGCCCATGAACTCACCGTATAACTCAGGCTGGCCTCAAAGTCACAACTATCCTTTTACCTCAGCCTTCTAGTGCTGGAATTACAGGCAGGCACCACCACGCCTGGCAACCAAGATTTTAATTATATGTTACTTAGTAAAGGTCTTTTCCCCCCTTGAATAAGGTATAAAATGATACCAAAATTTGCTTACACAATGAAATTATGTTGCTGGTTTGCTTAGATCAGCCTTGTAGAAGATCTCATCACTTTGCATGTATCTTCTCCTTACTGCCCAGCTGACCTGTGAGGACAGAGTGGAGTGGAGTCCTAGGGGTGGCTCACAGTTGGGTCCAGCATGCCCTGGCTAGCACCTTCTGTGTTGCTTTTCCCCATCCTCTTTGTTTCAGTGACTTTTAGTTTTGTGCATCCTGTGAAAAGGCAAAATTTATAAGTACAGGGCACCCAGCCAGGCACTGCACCATCTCTGTCTCCAGTATCTGGGTGGTGCCAGCACTGCCTCTACCCAGAGGCTTTCTGCCATCTTCAGCCAGGCTGGTGAGGGCACTTATGGGGCTGGTAACGGGTGCAGGCTACTCTTATAGTATTATAGACCTAAAAATGTTTTCCTGGTTTTTCCCCCAGTTTGAAGAAGGTGAGGAAGGAGAAGAGGAGGTAAGAAACAGATTACGTGGAATGTGATTCCCTGTCTCGTGTCCCGGGGCTTCCTCTGAAATCAGGCCGCATTATGCCCTTTCTGTGCACAGCTGCTAATGGTTTTAACCCTGCTTAACTGGGAAGGAATGTGTAGCACAAACTGCATTGTTCTTAGCTTTTGCCCTTATATTTGGTTTATGAAAATGTAGCTTAGAAAATAATCACTTAACAACTTTTTCAGAAATGTTCAATTCAAGGTTATCTCAAGAACAAAAAGATCTAGAAATAATTGTGTCTCTAAAGGAAGTGACTTAGTCACTAGTTTGTAGCAGCACTTGGCTTCCTTCTAAAGCAAAGGAGTATTTTCCTGTATTTATGAAGAGTGAACTCCACAAGAAGTTAAGTCCAGTGGCCAGGGATTTAGCTCAGTGGTTCTGGCATCTGCCTAGCAAGCACAAGATCCCAAGTTCGATCCCCATACTAAAAAAAAAAAGAAGTTAGGTCAGCCCTAAATTAGTCTTTCTAGCTAATTTTCAATTCTTCTAATATAGGAATTGGAAGGTGATGAGGAGGGAGAAGAGGAGGACGATGCTAAAATTAACCCCAAGGTTGGTTATTTTGGGCTTCCCAAACCTACATATACTGCATTATTGGACTTTCTAAAATGACCCTCACTTTGAGGCAATGGTATTCAAAATATGTATTTGTTGATTTCTTACTTGAAACATGATAGAAAAATACTTAAATGAGTAATTGTTTAGCAGTGTACACATGACTGGGTTATTAGGTATAAATGTTGGGGAAAGCACTTTTTGGCTACACCAAGTCCTGTGTTACCCCAGTCAGTAAAACACCTTTAGTTTCCAGATTTTTAGTGCTAAGAGGAATAACTTGCCTGTGTTTGGAAGAGGTACAGGAAGGTTGGGGGGGGGTAATGATTAAAGTAGAACTATAGGGTATAATTTTATACTCGCACCACTTGGGCTTAAGAGACTCAAAATGTCCTAGATACCTGAGATGTACAAAGGACAAACCAGAAATCTGGTGAAGTTTACAAGTGTATTTCAGTAAAATGCACATTGCCATTAGTGCCCCTCAAAATACTCCTTTCTGGGGCAGGGATTTAGCTCAGTGGTACTGTGCTAACCTTGAAGCACAGTGCGAATTTGATCCCTGGTACTGCACACACACACACACACAAAACTCCTTTTTTTGAATATACCTCATTGTTTTTACCACTTTTGGGGGTTTTGTTTCATTTTTTGCTTTTGTGACAGGGTCTTGCTATGTAATGTAGGCTGGTCTTGAATTCACTACATAGCCCAGGATGGCCTCAAACTTTTAGCAGTCCTGCCTCAGCCTTGTGAGCACTAGGATTACAAACATGTTCTGACACCTGGCTGTTGTTGCCACTTCCTGAAGCAGTTCCAGAACTCCTTTTCTGTGAGTCTCTTAGGTGTCATCAAAAATAAGATCATGTGCTTCTGCTGAGTGCCATTCATCAGAAAGGCATCTTCTGAAAACACAATGGTCTGTCGTCATCTACCTTTCTCAACAAATCTAGCACCTTCAAGTTCTGGGTCTCCCCAAAGTCAAAATAACCATATAAGGCAACATACTGAGGCTTCTCAGGGCAGAAGTGTAGCCATAACATAGCAACTAAAGACAAGGGGAGGGACTTCCAGAACTACTTCACAAAGTGGCAAGAGTGATGGGACAAATGAATTTGATGTCAAGGGGAGTATTTTAAGGGAGATTCGTGGCATGTATGTTCTGTGGGCATTAAAACACTTCTTTAGCCATACTTCATCTGTCTTAGGTAACTAAATGAGAAGGTTTGCTCCAGAAAACTGGCATAAAAAAAAAAAAATGAGTGGGCAACTTCACTAACCTGTATGGTAGGTTTTATTTTGCAGCCTTAGTCAAGGGGCTGTGGCATTGGGCTACTTTTTGGCTGGTACCCATAGCTGCAGCAGGGAGTTTGTCCCTAAAGCACACAGATTGTGCAGCTCTCACGTGTCTTAGGACAACAGTGATGGCTGTCAGAGTATACCATTACCCTGCATTTCTGTTATCTGTGTCTCTATCCAATTGTTTTTTGTTTGTGCCTCATTTGCCCCACATGGAATAAGCACTAGGAGCTACCAAGGTCACAATTTGGTACTGAGCCCATGTGTTACCCATGTGTTTCCCTGAATGCATGTACACAGTGGTGGCCTCCTTAAGAAGGACAGGAGAAAGGCTTTGACTTTTCAGAAATGTGTCTTAAAAATGCCACTCTGGGAATGAGCTTTTGGAAAAGTCCCTCCTTAAAAGTTGGCCTGTACATCTTGGGGAGTGTGTGCCAGTCTCACAGATGCTTACCCCGTGGATGGGACCAGGTTGGCCCTTGGGTGTAGTACACTCAGGGAGGCAAGAGCAGGAATGGTGGTGGCCACTGGTCAGCACTTAACCTGTGGGGGTAACTAGTGACACCTTCAGCTGCTCTGCAGGCGTGTGCTAGACTTGAAGGCCAGGTATCTGTTTCAGGCTGTGTCCGCTCTGTGGGTGTTCACCCGTTTTCACGTAGCCATGGTTGCAGCCCAAGAACAGAGACTGGTGACAGCTTGCTGTGTCCACACATTCAGACCCACCGCACCCTTGGCCTCTGTGCAGTACTTGTCTTACTACGTCTCCATAGGCTCTGTTCTTGGTTTCTTTTTCTTTCTTTCTCTTCAGTTCTTTCTCTTGTTGCGTGTTCATCCTCCTGTCATCCTGCACCTGTGTCATCTCATGGGTCCCCATTTTCTAAAGGAACATCTCATCTTGTGATCACGAGGGTTGACCCAAATTCATGAGTTGCACTGCCAGCACCTGAGGAAATTTAGTCACGGGTGGGGAGAAGTAGCTGTAGTATACGTGTGCTAGCTGTGTACAGTGGGAAGCTGCTGCACAGGCAACCCTTCGTGTGCTGTCCTGACTTGTGATCTGACATCTCTGTCCTTTCCTTCACATGCACCTCTTCAACATGATTGTTAACAATGGCGCTTGTGCAAGCAAAAGAGACAAAGAATGGAAGAATATTGGTGCTGTCACAAGTGTAGACAATATGTTCTGGCCATTTTGAGGAAGAACTGTGCTTTGTTGAAGTTGCCCACATCTAGTACTTTGCAGCCCTTTTGTATCATGAGAATTGTGGCTGGTTCCTCCTGTATAATTTTGTGCATTTCATTTTCTTTCATGCTGACAGTTCCTTTCAATTTTTTTCCCCATTTAGGTGTAATTTTTGTCTGTTAATCATTCATACGTTCCTAGGTAAGGTGGAATCCATTCATACCTAACTTGCAATTGTTAGTCTGTACTTTGTACGATGCATTGCTTTGACTTTGGGGACACCAGAAGTGACCATCCAGGCAACTGGACATGGAGAAGGGCTGCATTTGGGCTTTCCAAGGAGCAGTGTTTGCACAGGGCTGTATTAGCTGTACTTCTAAATCAACAAAAACAAATGGGGTTTGTCTCCTGCTTTCTGAACCATGAAGCAGCAAACCTGTTACTCAGGTAGCATTGATGATAGTACTGATCTCCAGGAAGAAAACAGGACAGGAGGCCCTGACAGTCACCAGCTTATAGGATGGCCACTGAAGCCACCATGGACGAGCAGCTCTGGTAGAGACCATCACACTGTTGCTGTCCCCAGCTGTTCTGACTACACGATAGGATCAGATACTGACAAGAGCAGTTGGCTCCACTGGAGTTTATCCACACATCTGGATGTTTATACTTAATGAATTTGGCGTCGTGTTAACCAGTAGGTAGACAAAGAGGTAACCAAATTAATATATGTATTTTTTTACCAAAAAGTGACTGGCATCTGTCTCAGTATGGGTAGTAAAATGTGCAGTAGTGGGCGGAGGGTTAGCTCAGTGGTGATGGCACCTGCCTCGCAAGTGCAAGGTCCTGAGTTCAATCCCTGGTAACCACATAAAATGCTGGGTGTGGTGACTCACGCCCATCAGCCATCAATACCACACACCACGGTGCGGGGCGTGGTGGCTCACGCCTGTAATCCCAGCACTCAGGAGGCAGAGACAGGAGGATTGCTGAGTTCTAGGCTTGCCTGGGCTACATAGTGAGCTCAGAGCCAGCCTGAACTACAAAGTGAGACCCTGTCTCAAAAAAAAAAAAAAAAAATCGCAGTTGTTAGGCCAGTGGTGTTCTGATTGAGGAAAGAGCCAGCCATTAGTAGAGTGGATCAGTGAGCTGGGCACCATCTCCTGTCTGCGTTCAGTCCAGATGTACGGGTAAGGTGAGACATGGTCAGAGTAGCTCTTCCCTGTGGTGAACCCAGCTCGGCCACACAGGTCCTCTGGGCCTGGGATCTATCCCAATAGCTGTTCTGAAGCCAGTCCTAAATGTGCACCACCATCAGTGGTCAGCACTCCAAGATGAAGGGGCCTTCTGCTGCCATAGTGTTCTCACCAGCTTGGGCGGTGTACCCTGACCAGTCAGTGCTTAACCTTTGCATGTGGCCTCATTCCACAGTGTAGCTGATAGAAGTACATAAGTGTTAGTGGCCTGTCTTCCACCCTTCCAGGCTCTGGTCTGTTAGAATCTCACCGTTAATGGTCCAGTGGTGGGCAGGTTTTTGGGTGAATTGCTACCTCTGAAAAAGCTGACTTCCAGTCAAGTTAGCATCAAGTGACCAGGCTCTTATCAAAATCTGTGACATAGCAGAATGCTTGGGTTTAGTGTTCGTGTTTGTGGTGTGTGTGTGTGTGTGTGTGTGTGTGTGCGCATGCGCATGCGTGTGCGTGTGTGTGGGTGTGTTTGTTTTCTGGCTTCATATCCCAGGCCTAACATAGTAAAATTCACTTCCAGAGTTCTTGTCACTCACATCCAGGAGTGCCGTGCACTGTGTTGGCTGCAGCCTGGCAGGGAGCCAGGGTTGCTCCTCTTCAGGGTGCTCCCACAGGCCACATACATGCCTTTCCTATGGCTTGTCACCCTTGTCAGGCATTGTATGTCTTAGTGAGGACTTTTCCCTACCGGCAGTCTTCATCGCACAAGTTAATGGTTTTGTGTTTTCTTTGTGGGTTCTTCTGTCGAGGGTGACTGAACCCAGGTCTTCTCGCATGCTTAACGTACCCTCTGCCTCTGTGCTATATCCCTAGCCTTGGTTTTAAGATAAACAGGTACAGCATTGTGGTTGAAAGTGTATGACTTTATTCAGCATATGGTAAATTATATAGTACTCAGTGTATGTCATGTATGATTCACATATACTTAGAGATGTAGAGACTCTCCCATCTCACCTGCACACTTAACAAGACCCTCTGATCCCCCCCACCTTCACTGTGCTAGTGATGGAAACCAGTACTTCATGCACACCAAGCAGGTGCTTTCTACTGAGCCGCGTCTTGATTCTGGCTTCTAGCCCACTCCCCATTTGATAGCACACGGTCCTCACCCTGGAGCACACTGCTCCTCCTTGTGCCTTGGACACCACGTTGGGCTACTGTGGTTCAGTGTGGAATGTCAGCACTCGATCAGTATCCTTTAGGCTCAGTTTTCATCATTCCCATTTTGTCCTAGTCCTGTCTGCTTGGGCATCCTACAGGGCAGGGAGGTTGGGAGTGCCCTCCTGGAGAGGCATGTCACTGTGCCAGGCAGAAACCCACACTCAGAACTGGAGAATCTGAGCTTGTTCAACATCCAGGAATTTTGGGTAATAGGTTAGTTAATGGAAGTAGTAGTGAGATTATTATCTATTTCTTAGGCTACTGTTGGACTACACACAAAACCTATGGAGCCCTGAACATGGTTGAAAAGGTACAGGCTATTTGCATCAGGTTTTACTAAGTTGATCTGCTAGTAAAGGCATTTCCTGGATGCTTGTATGGGAAGTATTTAACTTCCTGCCAGTGAGCTTTGTGTGGTGGGTGCAGCTCTTATGATGACCAGATCCCAGTCTGTTCTGCACTGGAGTCTGGTAGTGTGAATCTGTTCTGGTGCTGTTCCCAGGAGTGAAAAGAGGAAACGCCACTGGAAGGGATTCCTTCCCTCTGAGCATCAGTGTACAGTCCTTGCTGGAATAGAGCTGCACTTCAAAGATGGGGCCTTTGGGCCCAAGCATGGTGTGGCAATGCGCCTGTCCAGCCATCACTGCTACTCTTAGGGTGCAGTTGCGTCCCAATATCTTGTATGGAACCCCTGTCTAGTGGTTTGTCTCTGCAGCCCCCAGGAGACCTTCCTGTTTAACCACAAGTAGAATGTTTCACAAGCATATCTAAAACAACAGGCAGCCCCACTGTGACTTTTCTTTGGGGAATTAGCTGTTTTTTAAAAGTTACCATTTTTTCAGTCAGAATAGATGAACTGAGTCTTGGTTCTCATTGTGGGTTGGGGATACATGGTGGCTGATGCTTCGTTCTTTACAAGTCTTGTCTTCTCATTGCAGAAAGAGCCCAGCCAGCCAGCAGAATGCAAGCAGCAGTGAGGAGTGGCCACCTCGGGATGGCTGTCAGGACCCAGCTGTGGCAAGGCCTCGGGCTGCACTGCAGCCCGACATATGGACAGTGCTTATAACGTCGAATGCGTTTTCAAGTGCATGATTTTCACTTTTCCTTTTTCCTTCTTATTTTGCTTAACTTGTACAGTGGCAACTGAAATGCATTTCAGAAGTAGGAGGTTTAGTTCTAGCACCCTCTGTGGCCTTGGTGCCTGCAGCCCTGGACCTGTGGTAGAAGGTCTGTACACCATGTGGGATGGCGGAGTCACTCTTGGAAAGGATAGAGGTCTGGGCACTCAGTCTCAGGGCTCCCAGAGCCTATTCTGTCACTTCTGCAGACTGGCTGAGGCCCCCTGCCCTTTGATCAGAGAAACCCCTTTCCACCACCGACCCTGCTGCTCAGAAGCTGCTTCAGCCATTATATCCTGATCATCTCAGAAGAGCTGAGTAAAGTAAGGCTGTGTTTACTTAGAGCGTTTCTCTTGTGTTTTAGTTTGCTCGGGGCTAGGTGGGTCATGACACACACACCTCTGAGGCAGGAGCTGTAGTGATACCCTTGTATTTATTTATTCATTATGCTTTGAGGACTTTGATCTTACGTTGTTGCTCATCCTTACCATTGATGAAACCATGTTGGCAACTTGACCAGTAGGAGGATGTGCTGTCGCCTAGCAGGGAGGAGCTTGGCCTAGGCTGCTTCCTGCAGCCAGCTCTTGAGGGCAGAAGCTGGTCCTCTGACATGCAGACAGCATGGTGCTGTTGGAAGGTCTTTGGAGAGGGAAAGGGCTGCAGGCTGCAGCTTCCCAATCCAGTGTGTGAATGTTCCATCTTGCTTTCTTGGTTACACCATTTCTGGACTCCACCACTCACTCTGTCTTAAGACCCCTGGGTTTGGTGTAACTGGTTGGCAGCTGTGTGTGGGGTTTTTGAGTGTGTGGTAGTGGTCTCTGGCATCTGAGGACGGCTGTGTCCACACTGACGGGCATGTAGAGAGTGCTCAGCCTTACCTGATAACACATTTGTAACTGAATACAGTGTTTTCAATTTGTACAGAATAGTTAGAATATTCTATTAAAGTCGTGAAACATGAATTCAGTACTGTGTGGGGACTTTGTATGTGGTCGCTGCCCCCTCCTGACAGCTCACAAGTAGATACACACCCTGCCAGACTATGAGCCCTGCAGGCTCATCTGATGTGAACCAAGTCCTTGGCTCAGCAGGAACAGCTGAGATGTGACCCCAGAGCTCATGGAGTAAGCCTTGAGGGAGGCTCTCTCACAAACCCCATACAGGACATCTTCCTGAGGCGCTTTCCTGCTCTCTCTTCCTTTCCCTAGTGAGGGGGAAGAGCTCCGCCCAGAACCACCAGCTGCACATGCTCCTGCTCAGTGATATAACCTTGGGAATCCGAGCTTGGCAGTGCCCAGCTGAGCTGAACCCAGGAGAAGGTGGCTGTGGAGCCAGCTCGCACTCTCCACATGGCTGCCAGCCCTCCTTCCTGCCATGGGCCCTGGCCTGCCTGCGTGGTTGCCTTCTCCCTGGGAGTAGCAAGAAGACAGGGTCCTGGTGGTCACCAAAAGGCTGCAGGAGGCTGGAAATAGGCATAGATGTGGATGTGCCTGCAGCGCCCCCAGGGGCAGCAGGGCAGGATGTCACTGCACCCACCAGTGAAGTGCCAGGGCAACTCTGCCTCTTCCTGGCTGCCCCTGAGCCAGGGCCCGTCCCCCAGCTGACAGCCTATAGGAAGAGCCTACAGGCCAGGCCCTGCCCCTTGCTGCCCACCCAGTATGGTTGGGTTGTGCTCGTCTGGGCGGTGACTGACCAGGGAGGTTGACAGCTCTGCAGCTCTCGTGTTCCCACTCAGGTCTTTAAAAAGATCCCATCTGTGACCATGTGCTTCACAGGTTAGACATCAGTGCTGGGACACCTGGGGACCCTCCAGGCCTGCTCACAGCGGTGCTGAGGCCTTTGCCAGAAACCTCCCTCTCTCTGGCCTCACTCAGCCCTCTGATGACTACATTCGTTCAGGAAGGAGACGCTCAGCCTTGCTCCAAAGTGACACTGAAGAAGTATTTTGCTGAGCTGGCCTCCGGGGTGGGGTGGGTGAGGCCAAGGCCCCAGCAGGTGGGCTGGATCTGTCCTGTGACATCCTGATGCTGCTCAAGACCAAGCTGCCTTGTGAGGAAAGTAAGGAAACTTGGGCGGTGCTGCTGGTCATGCAGACAAAATGGGGAGCCAGCTGTGAGAGGCACCTGGCTGCCCGTCCTGCCTGCTCCCCAGCATGGCAGGAAGGGAAAGACAGCCACCAACAAACATGCAGTCCTCCACCTGGGGCTTGGGGGACGATCATGAGTTGCTCAGCATTTCCCCAGAAGGACCAACCAGGGGGCATTTGACAGCCCTGCCTGAGAGGATGGCACCTCCTGTGCCCCAGCCCACTGCCCAGGACCCCTAACTAGGCAGGGTTGGAAATGCATCATCAGGCCCCTCAGCTAGCTCACTTGGGGACACCCATAGCCCATGCTAGGATGATGCTGTTCCAGGGGTCTTGTTCCTGAAGGGCATGCTCTTGGTGGCATTTCACCACTTTGTGCATACTGTACACCTGTTCCTGTGGCACCTCCCCCCGAACGTCTTGTGTCACAAGTGCAGGGAGCGAGACACTTCCTTTAGCTGCAGGCCTAGTGCAGGGTCTTGGCCGGCTGGCTGCTGTACTCACAGAGGAACGTCCACAGTGGGGCCTGTGGAGAGGGACTGGCCGGCCCTGAAGGTGCATCTGTCACCTTAAAGCTGCTACCTCTTTGGTTGCCCCATTCAGAACTCTGTTCCAGCTAACAGGACTTCCTTGCTTTTCATATATATATGGTGGGGGGGAACCAAGGATTAAACTTGGGGCCTTGTACTTGTGAGGCAGGTGTGGTGCAGTTGTTGCTTTTATATTTAAGTCAGTTTGCTTGTAACCTATAACAAAAGCTGCTACTTCTGGTTGTATGTTAATAAAACATCAAGGAAGCTCATTTTTCAAAAGCTTCCTAAGGTAGAATGATTGTACTTAAGGATCTGGTTTCTCCTTAGTGGAGATCTGTGGCCCCCAGTAAGCTGCATACAGCCTGGCCACCTCTCCTTGCCTGGTACCTGGTGCCCAGTATACTTTGGTGTGCCAGGGCGGAGTGTCCCCCACTAGACTGTCCGCTCTGCCGTTCACCACTGGGTCATGATGACTCACCACTCCCAAGGGTGGCGGCCGGATGTTACTTTCCATGACAACCTGACACCTGGCACACAAGGGCAGCCCGCACAGGTACAGGTCTGGTGTGAGCCAGGGCGCTCACCTCCTCAGGCCCACAGCCAGCACACACCTTCCCAGCACCCAGCCAGGGCTGTCATTGCAGTCCTCCCGGCCCAGGCAGAAGGACGGCTTCTCAGCCTCAGCTGCCTGGAGATGGCCTGTCCTGGGGTCTGGTGCCCAGAATGGGGCATTGAGGAAACCTTTGGATCTCACCCTCTCCTACCTGTTTCTGGCAGGACAAGGACCCCAGGACACATGATAGGGTCCCAGCCCTACTTTCCTGTCCTCACAGGCCCAAAGCCAGGCACCAGAGCTGACCGGCACCTTCATCTACCACAGTGCCATGACCTCTCAGGTTCCAAGACTCCCTGCCTGCCCCTGGTGGGGATTCCATTCAGATTCTAGACATCTGAAGCACATGGAGTGCCTGTGCCCTGTGCCGCCCTGGGAAGAGACTGCTGGTCTAGATAGTTGAAAGTAGCCCTGGGGGCTGGGTTGTAGCACCATGGTACAGCACTTACCTAGTATGCACAAGGCCCTGGGTTCAGTCCTGAGCACACACACAGCCCCAGAGAGGCCTTTCTGATCTCACCAGCCATGGCCAGCTGATGCCCCAGGTCTGGCCCCAAGTGTAGATGCCGGGTAGGGTGGGAATAGGAGACCATGCTATATCTGCACTTGCCAAACAAACCACCCCTAGCGGCCTGGAGTGGGGATGACAACAGCAACCTCCCAGTTTGAAGCCCAGAAATCCAAATTTAGGTGTGGCCAATCCTCAGGGCATTCATACCTATTTCCTGGTGTCCACCTCCTCTTGTTCATGTGGCTTCTCCCTTCTCTGCCATCTCCAGGTGCCACCGACATGGCATTTAGGGTCCCTGGGCCACATGGATCCTCTCAGGATTCTTACATCTTTTCCCAATGAGGTCACATTTGCAGACAGGCTCTGGGGATAATGTATGGACAGTTTTGGGGGCCACCATTCAGTTCACAGGGGGCTTTGCAACAAGCACACAAAGTGGAGCTGACAAGGTTTCAAAAGATCCATAAAAATGCAGAGATAGGACTAGAAATGCCAATGGAAAAAACCAGTGTTTGGTCAGCAAATCCATTTTTGTTGGTTTTTTTTGAGACAGGGTCTCGCTTTGTAGTTCAGGCTGGCTCTGAGCTCACTATGTAGCCCAGGCAAGCCTCGAACTCAGCAATCCTGCCTCTGCCTCCCAAGTGCTGGCATTACAGGCATGAGCCACCACGCCCTGCACTGTGGTATGTGGTATTGATTGCTGGTGGGCGTGAGTCTCTACACCCAGCATTGTATGTGGTTACCGGGATCGAACTCAGGACCTTGCGCTACGAGGCAGGTCCCGGAACCACTGAGCTAACTCTCGGCCCAGACTGTATTTATTTTTTAAGCAGTTTTTATAATTTAAAAAAAAAATTTTTTTTTGAGACAGGGTCTCGCTTTGTAGTTCAGGCTGGCTCTGAGCTCACTATGTAGCCCAGGCAAGCCTGGAACTCAGCAATCCTCTTGCCTCTGCCTCCCGAGTGCTGGGATTACAGGCGTGAGCCACCACGCCCCGCACTGTGGTATGTAGTATTGATTGCTGGTGGGCGTGAGTCTCCATGCCCAGCATTGTATGTGGTTACCAGGGGTCAAACTCAGCACCTTGCGCTTGTGAGGCAGGTGCCGGAACCACTGAGCTAACCCTCTGGCCCAGCAGATCCGTTTTTAAAAAGCCCAGAGCACCCATCGCTGGCCCGGCACTTCGGACCTGTGGGTGGGTTGTAAGTGGGCACACCTGCTGGGCAGACCGTCTTGCCACAGTTGCACATGCTGCCGCGTGCACTGACCCAGCAGATCAACCTTCCATGTGTCCTGGTGACCTCTGCTGCCTGTGCTAGGTTAAGAGTGTGCCCCTGCACTCCATGTGGCGTGGCCAGGGGCGATGGCAAAGCCCTGGCCACAGTAAGACCTTGTGCCGAGGCTTTTAAGTCATAGCATGTCACACGCAGGAGGTGGGAAGGCCCAGACTCAAGGAGTCACAGCCCATGTCTGTGCCTGCACAGATCTTCATGGACGAGCAGGGTTTTGAGCTGCAGTAAAATGCACATGACAAGCTAGGCACCATGGTGCTCCCCAGTAATTCCCAGCACCTAGAGGCTGAGGTGGGAGGACGGTAAATTCAAACCAAGCTGAGGATGTAGCTCAGTGCAAAGGCCCTAGGTTCAATCCCCAGTAGCACAAATTAAAAAATGTAAAAACAAGTCGGCCTCTTTGAACCTCTTACATCAACAGTTGGTTACTACTTTTAGTAATTCTTTAAATTAGGAGAGAACTTGACAAAAATCACAAAGTGAGGGGCCGCTTAGCCAGTGGACCTGAATCAGATGTGGTCTCTGTGCTGAGCCTGTGCAGAGGTGGAGCCACTTGGGCCTTCTCCCTTCCCACGTGAGCCATCCACGCACTCAGCCTTTGGGAAGCTAGCCAGAGTCGCAGTCAGCAGGGTGACAGGATTTCGACTGACTCCTCCCTTTCCTGTGAGTGGCAGGGTGGGGGCAGGTCCCTCTGAGCTCCTCACTCCTGTTCCCTTCTCCCCAACCCCTGCAGCTCCACATCCACCCCGTCCAGCCCTGCACCCACATCAGTCCAGCAGAGCCCCCAACCCACCACCTGCCACGACCCTCAGTTTGGGTACAAGGTCGTAACAGATAAGCACATAGGATCATGTCTAATGGAGAATGAGACAGATAATCTTTCAACCACCTGTTTCTAAAATCATTTTCTGAATGCCTGGGCGTGACCCCGAAGACACTCTCACTGCATTCCAGGAGCTATTAGTGACTTCCAAGTTGGGCACTGAAGGACAGACAGGAGTTCACCCAGAAGCACAAAGGGGAAAGGTGTTCGGGTTAGAACATGGTTCCCCACCTTGTCCATCTTGTGAGTTCAGGCCTTCCCTGTACCCCTGAAGGGCGGACAGTGCAGGCCCTGTGGAAGCTGAGTTCAAGATCTCATGGAGAATCGCTCCCACCAGTCTCCCAGGCCTGATAGTGGGAACTCCCAAAGGCCGGTCAGTGGGATGTCTGCAGTGACAGGGAACTCACCAACTATTAGCCAAGGTTCCTGCTGGGAATTTCGCCACCCACCCTTTCAGTCTCACAGGACCAGGCAGGGCGGCTACATTGACACCGACCTCTATGGCCCTAAGGGGATCAGCAGCCAGACAGGAGGATAGAGAGGACACAGCCCTCTGAGGCCATGCCAGACTGACAGTGCCGAAACCAGGTGGGGCAAGCAGCCGGCCTTCCGCCCAACCTCCCACTTTTCTTAGGCTGTGGCTGGGAGATGAGGGATCTGGGGCAGGCCTGAGGCACAGGCTGTGGCCCAGGGGCCACGTCAGGCTCAGGTCAGGTGCAGTGGGGCGCCATTTAGGTACTGGAGACTCTAGTAGCCGGGACCTGTCCTGGCCTCCCCAGGTTCATGCCAGAGCAGGATCAGGGACCCAGAACATGCCCTGGCAATCTGGGAAGGCTTCCTGAGGAGGTGAGGGAGAGCCCTTCCCATTCCTGAGTACACCACCCACAGGAAGAGGGTGGCACGGAACCCCAGCTACTGGGCCAGGCCCCATGACACACAGCTTCCTCACAGGCTGCCACAGCCAGGCATGGCCTGGCTGGTTGGGCAAGTGCCTGAAGGGTTGCCCTTGTCACCATGGGGAAGTGACCTCACTCAGACAGTTCCAAAGAGGTTTCCCCATCCTAGCCGCCCAAGGGCTCCACATAGTCAGGATCCTGTGCCAAGGGCCAGACAGCTCGCCAGCACCCAGACCGGATGTGTAGGACTTAGTCTGACACGAGATGGCTGGGGCTGGGGGGCCTCTCCCTGGCTCCTGTGAGTGCCGGATGAGGCCCCTCGGATAAATATTAGTAAACTTGGCTGGGACTGATGCTGTCTGATGCCAGTGACCTGCCAGCTTGCGCAGAGGCTGGCATGGCTCCTCCCAGTCTGAGAAGCAGCTCCCCCAGGCTTGAGGGCCGGCTGTTTCCAGCCCAGGCTTGGTGCTGTGGAGCTGCCCTTGGGTCTGAACTCCAAGGGCCACTGTGTGATCCTGGCTGAAGCACTTGGCCTCTCTGAGTTCCACTTCTGGAATGGCCATGATGCAGAATTGAAGCCACACAGACAAAGCACCCAGCCAGGTCACACGGGCCTCCTGAGGGTGCCTGCTACACCTCCCTGCCACCACTCCTCCCTCTCCAGGTCCCCTTGGACCTAAGATCTGGTGGGCACCTTGGGGGCCCTATCTCTGGCTCCTGGCTGGCATCCTTGAAATCTTCTATTGTGTCACAGCTTTGACTTCTCCCTGCTGGCCCCAGCAGCCCAAGAAATAATATCAGACTTCACCCTCAGCTGGTCGGCCTAGGGGACCTTGGCATGTCACTTCTCTCAGAGCACCTCTGGGCATCACTAGGCTAGAAGTCCTCTGTACCCTGAGCAGCTCCCAAGGTCCAAGGGAGTCCCTGCTGCGAGACCAGGAGGTCATGCAGGCCATGGGGGCAGCCAGGGGCCGACCCAAGGCTCGTCAGGACAGGGAACACTGAGCTTCGCCTTGGCAGCCCCCTCTCCAGATACCTTAGCCAGAGAGGCAGTCACCCATCTCCGGTCTTGAGCTTGTCTGGAGAGGAACAGCAGAGAGGGGCCTGAGGAAGGGACCCCCAGCTCCCTCCTGCACCAGCCCCTGTCCAAGCTCCCCAGGCTGGTCCTTGTCCCAAGGGGCAGTGATTTTCCCAGGCTTCCTTGAGAACTACAGAGTCAAGGGCAAAGAGAGGCCTCACTTGGTTTACGGGTCTCCCCTGCCCTCTCCCAAGGGCTTCCTTCCTCCTACAGGCTCCTCAGCACTTTTCTCTTTTTCTTTTTTCCCAGATAGGTACTGGGGGTGGAAACCAGGGGCTCTTTACCACTGAGAAACATGCCCAGGCCCATTTTTAATTTCTTTTTAAAATTTTGAGACAGTTTCACTAAGTTGCCCAGACAGCAGTCCAATTTGGGATCATCTGCCTCAGCCTCCCTTAGCCGTAGTTAGATCAGGGCCCCACCATGCCCTGCTACTCTGGCACTTTCCGTTTCTTCTGCCTTTTCCCTCCAGTCTTTCCTCCCTCGACCCTGTTTTTCACCTTTGAGGGTGAGATCAGAACACCTAAGTGGGGTGTTCTCTGGGTTAGTAGGCAAAGACCAGGAAGCACCAAATGGAGACCAAATGGCCATTCAGCCTCTCCTGGAAACACATTCCAGCGTGCTCCTGGGAGAGTGGGGCTCCCTTCCCTTCCCCTCCCGCTCTCTTCTGGGATCCAGTCTTAGCCAGGCACCCAGTAGGTGCTTAAGAAGTGCCAAAGATCTGGAAAGCCTGGAACGCAGCTCCACTGACTGGCCCCTGACCGGCAAACAAGCTTGCCTGGGGGCTCCGGGCAGGGTGCTGAGCTTGTCATGGTGGGTCCCCTGGGCTCCACTCCTGAGGAATCGCTTACCCAGCCTCCCTACCTGCATCCCAGGACCCTCAAAGGCTGGCTGGTCAGTGGGATGGGATGTCCCCAGTGACAGGGAACTCACCACTTCTTAGCCAGGGTTCCTGCTGGGACTCTCTCCCATCGCCCCCTCTGGTGGGCTCACTCACAGGACCAGGCAGGGTGACTGTGCTGACAGCAGCCAGTGTCCATGTGTCTGCCTTTCACTGCTGGAATTGTAGATAGACCCGGCTCTGGCCCTTGTCCGCTCCACCCTTCCACCCACCTATGGTCCTCTGGCCTCCACTGGGTAGCCACCACCTGGATGCCCATCTACTGGGCTTGGGCTCTCAGCTGAGCCGCAGGGTCTTTTTATTCCTCCACGTGACTCTGAAAGGCCAGGGGCCTGGCCAGATACGTGGTGAGGGTGGGTACGTTTGGTTTTAGGTTCTGCTGTCACAGTTCTGAAATGTGTAATGCTTTCTGAACCAAGGGACCTATGCTTTCACTTTGCACCTGCCCTGGAAATGAGGAGGCTGGGGGTGGGCTGGCTCTCATCCCTGTCCTAGAGCTTCCTGGAAGCTGAGTGGGGTGGCTGGGAGCAGCCTAGACCACAGGGGTCCCCAGATCACCTCAGCAATCCCCACCCCCACCCCTGGGAACCCAGGAGGTGCTAGAGTTGGCTTCCTGTTCCAATTAAATCCTTTAAAGGAAGAGAGTAAATAAAACCGCCCGGTAGGCAGTGACTCAGCCACCCCCGCTGCTCCACGCCCCCAGGCGAGTCCCCCGGGTCGGCCCCGCACCCCGTATCCCTCTGCTCCCAGCTTTGGTCTCTCGGGCCTCTGCGATCAGAGGCCTCTGTGGTCGGGTTGTGCCGCCTGAGGAGACCCTCTCCCGGTTCCAGACACCGGGATCTGAGCACTGAGAGGCGCGGTTTTCACTCCTGACAGTAAGGGCCTCACTCCTCCCTGCCAGAGGGTTTCGGGAGTTCCCAAACCTCCACCACCCAAGGGAGGTAGGACCCCCAGAAGCTGTGCAGCTGAGACCTGGGAAGAAAGAAGTGGGTCGCGACCCTTTACCCCAGGATATCTGGAGAGGCAGGGCTGGATTTCGGGGAGCCTGGGAATGGGGTTCGAGCCCTGCCGTCTCCCCTCGCGGACTGGGACCCGCCGGGGCTTCCCGGTGTGAGTCACCGCGGGCAGGGCCGGCTGTAGCACATTCCTCAGCGGAGCCGGCGCCCGTGCGGGTGGGGACCGCGATCACCCCACCGGGCCCAGCAGCTGTAACTTCGGGGGCTGAAGGGGCGCAGGCCGCAGCGACAGAGAGGTGGACCCAAATAGGTCCTGGCAGGGACGCGGCGAGCTGCTCTGGGGGAATCCGCAGAGATACGCCTGGCCGGGTGGGCGCGGAGGCGTGGCTTGCAGGGCCGGGCCGGGGCGTGGCCTGTGGGGCCCATATAAGTGCCACCCAGCACCCTAGACGTTCATTGTCGTTGCCGCTGCCCTCTGAGCGATATGAAGACTCCAGGTGAAGTGCTGCGCGAAGGCGAACTGGAGAAGCGCAGCGACAGCTTATTCCAGCTGTGGAAGAAGAAGCGCGGGGTACTTACCCCCGACCGCCTGCGCCTCTTCCCGGCCGGGCCCGGTGCGCGCCCCAAGGAGCTGCGCTTCCATTCAATCCTCAAAGTGGACTGCGTGGAGCGCACCGGCAAGTACGTCTACTTCACCATCGTCACCACCGACCGCAAAGAGATCGACTTCCGCTGCGCGGGCGAGAGCTGCTGGAATGCGGCCATCACGCTGGCTCTCATCGACTTCCAGAACCGCCGCGCCCTGGAGGGCTTCCGCAGCCGCCAGGAGCGCGCCGCACCCGCCCCGCAGCCTGAGCCCCTGACGGCCCGCGCGCCCTGAGCCCGCGCTACGGTGAGTGCTGCCCTGCACCATCCGCCGGGGTCACTGGGGCGCCCTGGAGGGTGCGGGCCGTGACCCTCCGGCTGGAGACCCGCATCCTTGGGGAAACTTCAAACGTCGGGTGACGTCCCGCCGCCTAGGGGACGGTTTCGAAAGAGGCCCTGACGCGGCGTAATCGCAGAGTCTGAGGTTCACGGAGGCGGAGCAGTTGCTTGTCCCTAAGGGACCCACAGGCAGGATCTAGGCGCTTTCCGTACAGTTCCCTGACCCGATCCTCTCTCCACAGAGCCACACACTGCACCAGTCAAGTCGGACCGGCCATATGGCCGCGTCGGGCAAGAGCCAGGGAGTACCCGGGACGGCGGGAGCCCGAGTGGGCCGCTCACGCGCTGACCTCCTGAGAACAAGGCGGCCGCTTCCCGGCCCACCGCGGAGGCCCTGCCGTGTGTGCGGAACCTCGCCTGCTGCGCGGGCACGTTAACTTATTGGGACTATGTATTTATTTTGATGGTTATTTGTCGTCAAACCGTTCTGTCTTATTTTGTTTTTGCACCAGCGTCTCATTCCAAATAAATAAGTTGATTTGTTCTTTTTTTTCCTACCAGCGGCTGTGGCTCAGTTAAATTCTTTGGGGAGAGTTGGGGACTGAGACTATTCTCAGCTTGGAGCCACTGCAGCCCGGGCTGGTCAGAAAGGGCATGGAAACTGGCTTTGAATGAATATCCACCGTCGTCTGCTGCACCAGGTCCACAGCCTGCCCAGAAGCCAGGAAGTGCCCAGGGTGCAACCTGGCTGCCTTCTGCTCCTGGGTGTGGCGTGGGGAAGACAGGGCTAGTGGCAGTGCTTGCTTGGACCTTTCCTGGCACTGGGTGGTAGGCCAGCACACCTCCCCCAGACCTGAGCTGCTGCCGGTGGAGGTAAACTGTCCTCAGCTGCACCTCATACCCACATACCACCTGTCCAGCAAGGGCAGGCAGACCCACTGGAAGGCCCTCTGTCCCCATGTGCCCTTCTTGACCCCACCCCAGGCTCTAGAGACCAACTGCCAGCCCTACTCACTGCTTTCAGGCCAAGGAGAGTCACTGGCACTGTCTTCAGTGGTGGGACTGATTTGGGGTTGGAAGCCTGGTTCACTAGACCCATCCCCCTTCCTGAGCTGTGTGCCAGGGCAGCAGCTTCTGCCTTCCCCCACCTGCGCTCTGTAAATTCAGGGACCCAGAAAGTTTATGACAGGATGCAAGAGGCATGTGCCCCTCCCTGGCGAGGTCTACTGATGATGAACAAACTTAAGAAGGTAGAGTAGGGGGAAACGGGACACTAGGTGTGCACCTTTGATTTCAGGGCCCTTCCAGCTAGAGCAATGTGCTTCCGGAAGTAGAAGTGAGGTCTCCTCACTCCTCCCTGCCAGACCCACCACCCCAGGCCTTAATCCTCCCCCCAAGTGGGGCCATCACAAGCCTGCTAGCTAGGCCTCATGGACCAGGATGGGGCTGCAACTGTCCCTTTGCTGGATAACCTTTAAGAGTCCTGGGTGCCAGATTTGGAGAGAAACTCATTCCTTGTAAGGAATATTCTCCCGTATATTTATTTGTGAAGCCCCTGTGCAAGTGGGGGAGGGGCTCCTCCAAAGAGCAGAGAAGACCAGCCAGGAACTGACCTATCCTGCCCACCCCAAGGACCTGTCCTTCACAGAATGCCAAGCGGCCTCTTGCCCTTTGTGGGGTTCAGGGAGACAAAGGGCCTGGCCTGAGGTGTTAGGCTACAAGTGTCGGTGGATCTTGGTTCTCTGGGGTGCTTCCCAGTTTGGGGACAATAGAATTCTGAGGTTTAGTGTTCCTTTTTTTTTTTGAGACAGGTTCTCGCTTTGTAGTTCAGGCTGGCACTGAACTCCCTGTGTAGCTCAGGCAAGCCTCGAACTCACAGCAGTCCTGCCTCTGCCTCCCAAGTGCTGGGATGCAGGTGTGAGCCACCACGTCCGGCATTGTAGTGTGTGGTACTGATTGCTGGTGGGTGTGAGTCACCACACTCGGTATTGTATGTGGTTACCGGGGAAAGAACCAGGGACCTTGCACTTGCCAGGCAGGTGCTGGAACCACTGAGCTAAATCTCTGGCTCAGGGATTCCAAATTTTAGTAGCTTCTTTTAAAGGTCAGCATCAGGGTAGAAGGCCTGCATGGTCTCAGGGCGTCAGAAGCTTCTATCGTCCCTGGCCATTGCTTGGTTCTCTCCACACTGTTCACTCAGTGTGCACAGCAGGGCTGGCAGCCCCATGCCAGGGCCCCATCTCCAGGCGGCCCAGGGCTGGGGTGAGGGTGAGAGGCCAGTGGCGCCCTTCAGGAAGGATCATGGGGAGATGAGACAACACAGCATCCCCACTGTAGGCCTGGAGCTGGGGGAAACTGGGGTGCAACTGGGTTCCCCAACACATCTTCTCTTCAAGCCTTGCTTCCCTGATCTTTCAAACCAAGCTGCTCATGCTCATGGGTAGGGCGTACTGTGGGCTGGGGGTACGCTGAGGGAGGCAGACAGCTCCCCGTCTCTGGGCTCTGCGTGAGGAGACCTGTCTGGGTGGCAGCAAGGGATCCCTCCCTGTCCAAAGGCTTGGGAAGGACCTCAGCGATTCTGTCATCCCAAGCAAGAGCTCTGGGCTCAACTATAAGCTTCTTCCTCCAGGAAGCCTTCCAGCTTCTGCTCCCTCCCTCCTCTCCAGGGTTCCTTTGGACAAGAGGTAAACCGGACACATCCGGTCAGGAGAGGTCTCAAAGGTCTCAATGGAGTTTATTGCCCAGCTGTATCCAGGGGCTGTGATCACCCAGCTTTGTCCCTCTTCTGGGACATAGACTTGCTCCAGAGGAACAGGAAGATGATGAAATTGATAGCAAGTTGCACGTGGCCAAAGATGGGGACACCGAATCTTCGGTAGAGAAGCCCACCTATTGTGGGCCCCACAGTGCGGGTCAGCGGCTGCACAGAGGCACAGATGCCCAGCATGGTCCCTGGGAGAAAATAGTGACAGTTGGGTGCCCACTGCCTAGACAGCCTGGCCTCCCGTCCTCATCCCACACCCCCCCAGTCCAGTCCCACGCTTCCTGGTTGTCTTGAGATACCCCTGAAGCACCCCGTCTACCCACTGTTTCTCACCTTGGGTCCCACCCCTGCCTTTTGGGGATCCCTCCACCCACAGGTAGGTCCTTGGGGACCCTCAGCCACACAGAAGGCCCTGTAGTGCATGTTTCCCTGGGTGTGGGGCTGAGCTTTCCTGCTTCAGAAAGTTCCCAAGCATGGGAGGAGCCTGGGAATGGGGCCACAGTTCGGGGTGCAGGCCCCACCCTCCCAGGCCTGCCCAGGGAGATGGCATCAGCACCTGCGGCCAGGAGCCACCCGTCCAGGACATCCGGGGAGGTGGCTCTTAGGGTTCCTTCCCAGAGTCTGCAGTGCTGAGGACACAGAGTCTGGAGCAGTCAGGCATGGCCCACTGGAGCCTGGGAGGGCAGGGAGCATCTGGCTGGGGAGTCGTGTGAGCCACTCTGGGGCTCTGGGCTGGGGCTCAAGGGGGACATAACATCCTCAGTGCCACCCCCACAGCCTCTCTTGGCCATCAGTCACTCCTACAGCCATCTTTGCACCAGGGGCCCTCTATGGACACAATGGAACCCAAACAGGACAGGGGAGGGGATCTAGAGAACACAGGAAAGGCCTCCACCTGCCTCTCCTGTATCCCCAGAGAGAATGTGGCCCATTTCTGGCTCACCCCGCTGTGGGGGCCACCTGAACATGTGGGCGGTTTGTCTGATAGCCCAGGTGTCCCCACCCCTGGCCAGCTGTTGCAGGGGTGACTTGCTTGTATGTGGCTGTGGTCAACCTTCCGACAGCATGGAGGGCAGCAAAGCCTCCTCTACTAGGTGCCCAAATGGAAAGACACCCTTTGCTTGATTCCCAGGTCCGTAAGACTGCTTCCCGTGGCTCAGGGGGGTCTCTGGCTCCCCAGTTTTGGAGCCCAGGGCTCTTTAGAGTTCTACAGAGACTAGGGCCTGGGAAGCCCCACCCCCACTCAGGGCCAGCGTGGGGAAACATGAGAGCAGCCTCTCCCACTGCCCACACGGCTGCAGACATGGGCAATTACCGCCTCCTCCATGGCTCTGCTTCCCAGGCAACTGCCTGGCCAGGTACTGCTCCTTCTCAGCGGAGGTGTGGTGCCTGGGGCATGACTGGCCCCGGTAGCCTGGCCTGCTCCTCCCGCCTCAAGAGGATCTCCCATCCTCTCTTGAGGCCTTAATCCTCTGCTTCCTCCATCTGGTCTCTCCAGAGTGCAGGCTACCTCCTCCAGGAGCTCTTCTGGGCCCAGCGGTTTGGAGATCTGCCGATCTAGCGCCATGGCACCCAAGGTCTGGAAGGACTTCAGGGCCTCAGCTTGCCCCTTCCTGTCCCTCCTGGGACGGCAGGTGGCGAAAAGGTCAACCCGGCCCCCTGAGTGTTCTGGCCCTGCGCTGGAGGCCTGAGACAAGCCCCTTTGACCTTACACAGTTCATAGGAGCTCCTGACCCAGCCAGAGTGCACCTGTGCCGGGCCCTGGATAAGAAGGGGATCGGGTCACTCCTGGGCTGGATGGGGGCTTTCCTAGGCCCTCAGAAAGACACCCTTTGCTTGATTCCCAGGTCCGTAAGACTGCTTCTAAAACCCTCAGGCACTGTGTCCTCGTACCCTCATTCAGGGAGCCCTGAGAACTTGTGAGAATGGGGGAGAAGGCCTTGGTGCTCCCCGTCTGGCTGTGCCCATTTCTCTATCCTCCTAACTGGCTTTGCCAGGACCCTGGAGTCCACACCTGGACTCACTGGGCCCTGCCTACGATACTATCCAGTTCTTCTCCTTTAGCAAAATCCTGCCATGAGTCACAGCCAAGCCACACTCCTGTCCTTTGCCCTCCTCCCCTTCCCCGCCTGGTCCTGGACTATCAGCAGGGCCTGGTACAGGACGGTGGCAGGGAAGGATGCCAGGCTACCTGGCCCCTTTGCATCCACTGGGCAGCTCAGCAGAAGCCTGAGAGGGAGGCGTGGTGCTCACCTGTGTCAGTGGCTGAAACAGCTTTGGTCAGCATGCTGTCAGTGACTACGTTGAGCGCACAGAGGCTGAACACCAGGCCAGGGACCAGGAGGCAGAAGTGGAGGACGCTGGTCATCAGTGCCTGCAGCAGGGCACGGGGAAAGTCCATACTTGGCAGGAGCCACCCAGGACTGGGAGGTGGACCACCCGGAAACCACATCTGTTCCCTTCATCCTGGTTATTGTGGCAGGACAGGTGGCCAGGACAGCAGAAGAGGGGCAGGGACTACTCTATGGAACACCCCGGCGTACAGAGCACTCACCATGCCCAGTCCCACCACGGTGAAGACCAGCACACTGGCTCGGAGCAGCGCTTCCTGCGAAAAGTGTTGGCTCAGCCTCCCGATGACCAGGCCTTGGATCACCTAGGCACAGTGAGGGGAAATGGTGGCTGCGGGGGACACTGTGGGGGCCTTGACTATGACCTGCTCTTTCACAGTGGCATGATCTACAGACTGGAGGCTGGGACCTTTCGCCACAGAGAATGCCCCACCACCCACAGCCCCCAACGTGAGCTAAGTCCAGGCAGAAGGCTAAGCCTCATGGCACTAAGGAAGGGCCAAAGGTCTCTGGGGAGATGGGCTCTTCTCCAAAGAGCAGAAGCAAAGTCCACAGGGGGGACACCGAGGGACTCAGGGATGTGACTCAGCAAGACAGACTTGGGCCACTCCCAGGCTAGGGTGAGGCCTCTTATCTGCTCAGCTCGCCTCCTACAACAAGGAAGGAAGTGCCCAGGGCCAAAGGCCAAGAGGGGAGTGGCAGCCACTGGTTTGGAGCGGAAAGGGTGGCTGGGGTCAGGTCTGCCAGGGCAGGGCTCACATAAGGGACGCTCAGCCTGGCAGAACCAGCCTAGCTACTCTCTCCACTGCTGCCTGGCATAATTCACTGCTGCCAACAGAAATCCATCTTCAAAGAGAATCTTTAGAGCTGGGTGTGGTAGTGCACACTTGTAGAATCAGCGCTGGGGAGGCTGAGGCAAGAGGACGCCTGTGAGGGAAGGAAGTAGGGCAGGAGGGGAAAAGAAAGGAAGAAAGAAAGGAAAAGAAAAGCCTTGGGTGTCCTTAGTAGTACACACCTGTCATCCTGGCACACTAGGAGACTGAGACAGGAGAACTGCAAATTTGAGATTGCCCTGGGCAATTTAGCAACTCAGTGAGATCTTGTTTAAAAACAAAGAAAAAAAAAAGTGCTGGGATGTAGCTCAATGTGAAGACCCTAAGGTTCAATCTCCAGTACTAGGGAAAAAAAGAATTCTTTCAAATTTAAGCTCAATGTATTTGCTTATTCTGTTTTGTTGCTTGTTTTCAAGGCAGCTCAGGCTAGTTTCACACTCACAACATCCTCCTGCCTCTGCTTCCTGAGGCAGGTGTATGCTAACTCATTGGGTACTGTTTTTGCTTCTTAAACTTAGTGCAATATACCTGCAAGGAAACCACCAGGCCATGAAAGATTAAAATCAAGGCCTTGGCATTTCAGACAAGCACCAAGACCCAAATCCCAACTAAAGTCACATCCTAATTCCCCATTACTTGAGAAAAAGCTTCAAGAGATGTGCCCAAAACTAAAGATCCCCGATAGATCATATGGGTCACTGTCTCACACCCTACCAGCTGTCCCCCTGCACCTGTCCCCAGAAGGCATCACTGCTTCTGCACCTGTCCCTCTTCTACACAGCAGCCCAAGCCAGAGGGGTCCTTTCTCTTCTTGGACCAGCCGCCCCACTCTGAGGACACCAGAAGACACATCACTGAGCCTGGCCCTGTTCACTTGGGCTGGCTGACCTCAGGGCCTTTGTACTTGTCCCCTCTTCCCTAGCCTGCTGTCCCCATGGCTTCCTTACTTTCCAGCCTGCTCCAACAGAGAGCCCTTTCTTTTTTTTTTTTTTTTTTTTTT
>PVIC010000946.1:0-24930 GCA_004025085.1 Thryonomys swinderianus | reverse complement strand
ATGGTCACCAAGGGCCCCACTCAGCACCCTAGTACCTCTGTGCCACGCCTGCCAGGGCTCTCTGGATGACCAATGTCCAGGAACAGCCATGGGTGAGGGCAGGAGCTGGGCCACCCAGTGTCACTGTCCGAGAATCTCTTACAGGACAGAGGTCTGCAAGGGCCTACCAGGGTCATGTCACCTTTCCTTCCCCTTAGACCAGCCCCTGAGAATGTGGCCAAGGCAGCAACCCCTGGGATGCGGCTGGGAATGATTTTCAGGGAGCTGCGGGTACAAGAGTTGGGGAGTCAGTTCGCAGTGAATATTCTATTGCATTCTCGGCAGTACTGGGGCCTGAACCCAGGGCACTGCACTGAGCTATATCCCCAGCCCTTTTCGTTATTATTTATTTTTTATTTTGAGATAGGGTGTCACAAAGTTGCCCAGACTGGGGTGGAACTTATGACCTCCTGCCTCAGTCTCCCAAAATGCTGGAATTATAGACTTGCACCACTGCACCTGGCTAAACTCTTGGGAACTTTCAGTGACAGCTTTACCCTGATGTGGTTGAGAAGAACTTGGCAAAGGTGGCCTCAGGTTTCTCTCTGTAAACACAAAACCTACCCTGCAGCCTGACACCCTCTGCCCACAGACAGAGCTTGGGATAGGACCAGGGGGCCTCAGGCTCACCCTGCTTCTCTGTGGGATCCTTTGTTGCCAGCCTTCTCCTCCTGATCTGGCCTGTGCTCAGGTCTCCAGGCCTGGCCCAATTCCTTCTCCATCCCCGTGTAGCTCTCTTGGGTCACCATTCGAACACAGTTAGAAGGCCACAGTCCTGGCAGCCATGTAGACCCAACTTCATCCCTGGCACTAGCCAGGGACTTCCAGTGCCCATCCCTGAGGGTCTCCAGGGAACCACAGACTCCAGCAGCCACAGGCTAGAGTGGCCTGAGCCCGGGGAAGACTTGGAGCAACCTGCGTAAAACAAGGTTCCAGTCACGGCCCACCTTGGGTTATCACCACTGTCATTGTTTAGCTCTGTTTTTTCCCACCAGGCTGGCCCCTCAGGCTGGCCTCAGAGCAGAGGCCTTCTCTGCTCACAGCAGGGAACCGGCCCCTCCCGGGATGGCTATTTTAGCACCAGAGCCTAGGCCAGGCCTGGACTTAGAGGCACAGGGAGCAGATGGCTTGGAGGTGCTGGGAATGCCACACACTTCCGGAGGGATCTAGAGCCCCTCCCCTGCTGGTCCCAGAATAGCCCTTCCCGTGCCGGCTGTCAGGCAGACGTCCTGGGCCTGGCGAGGGCCCTGGCGGCACGTCGCCACCTGTCTCCAGCGCCCCAGGGTCTGGTCAGATGCCCAGGAGAAGCCGGGGGTGGGGCGGCAGGTTTGGGAGGACCGGCCCTGGGCTGGGAGCAGGCGGCCCTGGGGGACGGGCGGAGAGGGGACTGCTCTCCCTAGCACCTCGTAAGCCCAGTCCCTCAGAGGGCTGTGGCCGCCTGCAAGGACAGCAGAGTAACCACACCTCCCTCCTGGAATTCCTGCAGCACGCTGGCCTCTTGCCAGGTTAGTGCGTGGCGTTTGCCCAGCAGCTCCTGGGGTGGGCATCATGGTTGGCTTTATTTGACCGAAGAAGAAATGGAGACTTGGAGAATTTAGGAAACTTGCTCTAGTCAGGAGGTGAGGGGCACCCCCACAACACACCCACCACTGGGCTCTACGGGGCCTCGTCCTTTTCTGGCCCTGCTCGGCACCCAGAGCTGCACTGGCTGACCACGGGTCTGATGTGTGCCCAGAGCTGCAAAGCCTCCATGGAGACGAGCCTCCTCTCCCGGACAGGACCCCGGGCAGATGGTGTTGGTGCACGGGCTGGGGAAGGCGGGGACCTGAGCCCACATCCATGCAGGGAGTTGAGACCCAGGCAAGGTGAGCGGGGCGGGGTGGCAGGGCTCTGAGGAGAAAGAATGTCCTGCAGAAGACGCTGCAGGAGGTGTGTGTGGGGGAGACCAAGTCACCAGCCCTCAGGGCCCCTCCTGTGAGAGGCTCCACCCCCCACCCACGCTGCAGCACGCCCTGTGCCAGGACCCCTGCTCACCATCTGGAGGATCCCGAAGAAGGACATGAGGTAGCCGGCCTGGGCGGCTTCCAGCTGGAAGAAGTCCATGGAGATGATGGAGAACATGACCATGAAGAGTCCTGAGCAGAGGGGCAGTGAGGGACACTGTGGATGGCCTCGCAGCCCGGCCGCAGTGCTACCTCCCTCGTGTCTCCCGCGGAGGGGTGGGGGCTGCCTGGTCAGCGAGGGAATCGGGCCTGGGACTCTACTGGGCTCTGGGATGGACAGTGGCTCCCTGGGGGGTGCTGGGCGGTACACTGTGAACTGGAAGAGGAGACCCAGGCTCGCCAGGTGGGAGCCCCTGACCCCAGGCGCCGCCATGGTCTCCTAAGAGCAGCTGCCAAGGCTGTGTTCACTCAGTAAGCGAGGTGGGGCTGGGGTCCAGCTACTGTAACTAGCACGCCAGATGGTGAAGTGGGACAGAAGCAGGGTGCTCCCAGCGGGCAGGGCCTGGCCAGGCCTGGGCTGGGCTGGCAGCACTCTGCCGCCCACCTCCTGCCCCACAGGGCTTCAGCATCAGTTTGCAGAAGCTGCAGCAGGACACTCTCTCTGCTCTGCTTAGGAGGGGCTGGCCCTTCCGAAGGCGGTCTTCCTGAAGTGCCAGTTGGAGAACCAGGAGGACTTCCGAGTGGCAACATCACCCTGAGCATGGCCGTGGCTGGGTGGACTGATGGGCGAAGTGGAAGGTGGGGAGCAGGGGCGCTCTGAGCAAGCGGGTTGCCCAGGACTGTGACCGGGGGGGCTGCAGGGAAGCACGGAAGACACTTGTGGTGCCTCCTCCCTCCCACTAAGCTGCCACGCTATCATGAGGGCACCGTGGTGTCCCTGGCAGGGGCAGATGAACCAACTGCAGCGTGGCTGAAACTTGGTGATGACAGCTTGGAGCACAGGGGCGGACAGAGGGCAGGCGTGACGGCCACAGACCTCCATCCTCGGGCACCAGGCCCTGGGTGCCCTTGGGCAGGGCAGCATGGACTCACCTGAGGGCAAGCCGGAGACCACCTTCACAAGGAACACGGGCAGGACGCCGGGCAGCAACAGCAGACGGGTGATGGCCTTCAGGTCAAACACGCTGCCCTTGGGTCCAACTGGGGCACCCAGGTCCAAGTCAGAACAGTGGCGGCCCCGCCTGGCCTCAGCTGCCGGCCTCACTGTCCCTGGCTGCTTGGGCTGGAAAGCGAGCTGCACCCTCCACAGCCCCCTCCGCCAGCAGAGGGAGCCCCCTCAGGGTAATTCGTCACATTCCTGCCAACCCCACAGAACCCCGAATTCTGCAAGGGGCTCAGGAGACACTGTCAGCTCTCAGGTAGTCTGGCCTGGACCTGGGAGCCAACCAGTCCCCCAACCTGCATGACCAGAGCACCGACTCTCAGCCCAGCGGGCCAGGGATAAGCACAGGCCAGAGGGTGACTAAGGCCAGCAACGCACGCTCTGGGCCCTGGACACTTTCCAGCGCTGTGTCCTTGGCTTCCCTGCTGTGCCTGGCTGTCCCCCATCCAGGGCTCCTCTCGGGCCTTCACACGTTCTGCTTCTACCCCAGGTCTAGCCCTTCTTTTCTCTGGGCCATTCCATCATGGCTTCCTGTCCCAGGGGGCTCTAAGATTAGGGTCTCCCCACCCCAGATGAGCCTCAGTCAAAGTCCAGCCACATGAGAGGTCATCCTGCTCACCTTGCCTCTGCTCTGGGCCCAGGTCCGCACACGCTCTCTGGCCAGCACCCTCCCCTCACTCTAGACTCCCAGCACCTCAGCAACACTTTGGCCCTGCTGCCCTGTGCCATGCATGTCCTTCCTGGCCCTCCTCAGCCTGTCCAGCTTCCCTGATAAGGCCTCCTTGGCCTTGGGCCTTCTCCACTCTGACCTCACAGCTGCACTCCCCAGATGTTGGCATCAGGAAGACTCAAGGAGGATGAGAGGGGGTGGGTGGCCCCCAGACGGTCCCATGGTCTCTGTGGCCCATGGGTGGAGCAGTCAGTGGGGAAGGCACGTACCAGCCCCGCCTCCACAGGAGGATCTGGCAGAGTTACCTGGCTGGGTGGCCTGGGCATCAGCACTGGCCTCTTTGGTGTTGGCAGGGATGCAGGTGAGGCTGAGGATGGCTCCCAGAAGGTTGGCCATGAAAGCCATGATGGCCGGACAGTGAATCCTGCGGAGAGTGTGGCGTGGGTCCCTGGGCACAGACCGCAGCTTCCAGAGGTGCTTGGTCCCACCACCCAGGTCCCCCTGACACCCTCAAGACACAATGGCTAGGTGACAGACAAAGGAACAGTGAGCTCTGGCCTCCCTGGCCCTCTCCCACCCCTGAGTGGAGGGCTGCTGATCTGAGACTGGGAGCAGTGGGCTGCGTGGGGTGGGCTTGCCCAGGGCCGGGGCAAGCCCTAGGGGACAAGCCTGGGGTGTGTGGCCCTGGGGAAGGGCTTCAGGGACCAGAGGACTGAAGCATTCCAGGAAGAGTCTCACAGCGATGACAGATGCGCACCTAGGGGCCTTCAGGAACCACTTCTGCGCCCCATGTCCTAGGAGTCGCAGGCTGGGCCTGGCGCTCCAGAGCCTCCAAGTCCTTTGGCGCATCCCGCAGGGCACCTTCCCTCCTGCCTGTGACACTGTGACCTCCAGGTTCACTCCTGAGAAGGAAGGCACTTGCCACCAGGAGTCACCAAAGAGCTGTGCCCTCCAGGAGCAGGCCTCATCCCTTGGGGAACATGGGCACTGGAGCTGGCCTTTCTGACCCTCGCTGTTTCTTCTAAGGCCCAGGCCCATCTTGTCCTCGGAGAGTGACAAGAGCAAAGTGGGAACATCTCACTGAACCAGGCTGAAGCCTCTAGGCTAGAGAGTTCCCCTTCTCAAACTCCCAAACAAAACCATGCACAAGCTGCCAGTGCCACTTTAAGGGGGTCGTCACACACACACACACACACACACACACACACACACACACACACACACACACACACAGCTCTGTCAGCTGTGACTGAAACCTCTGCTCAGGAGGCCACCAAAACAGAAGCCAGGCCTTGCCCAGCACTAGTTTCTCAGCTGGCACTGCTGGGCTCTCGTGCTAAGCGGGAGGGCTGACCTGTGCCCAGCTGCTGCTCTCCCTCACATCCAGGCAACACTGCCCCATGCCCACTGCCCAGATTATGGGGTATTTGGAAATCTGGCGCCAAGTTTCCTCAGGGATGTGCCCTTCCACTGACCAGCAGGAATGAAGGGCCAGAGGGCACAGCACCCCAGGGAGGTTCTCGGGGCCTCCGGGGCTACAGGAAGTGACATGGAATAAGGAGACAGCCCTCCCTGACAGGGCCCAGAGAGAAGGGCCTTTCTTTTGGACTCCGGCCTCTGCAGCCCAGACGTCAGCACTCAGGAGCTGGCAAGGCAGAGACAAAACCTGCTTTCTTTGCCAGATGGCCCGGAAGCGCCAAGAGCAGAGGCAGCCACTCAGAGGGCTATTTTGAGAAGCTGGTGACAAGTGAGGGTAGGTGGCAGGGAGCCAGGCCCCTTCTCCTTGGATCTTGTCTGTCTGTTGAAGGGTGGCTAGCAAACCAACGGCCAGTGCTGCCCTGGGAAAGCTGGCTGGTGGATTTGGGGGACCCTGGAGGGGTTGAGGGGAAGCTGAGCCCAGAGCCAAAGTCAGGTGCTGCCTGGGGGAGCTGGCTTCCCTTTCTCCCCCGCAGAACCAAATGCCTGGCAGATAGGAAGGGAGTCTGGCAGGGCAGCCCGTACGTGGGGGAGTGCAGAGACTGATGTTTCCCCAGAGGATTTTGGGCCAGTGCTCCAAGGATCCTGCCAGGGTAGAGTGACCTGGATGAGGCTCCAGGCTGTATCTGGTTTTTCTTGGCCCCTTCTATACTTTTGAATAAATCAAACCAAGGTGATGCCAACAGGGATAGTGTTGTTTGTTCGACTCCCACCCCTTTGTGTCGGTTGAAAGGATGGACAGGCCCAAGGACCCAGTCCCACCTCCTCTTCTGGCTTCTCTGCTGGGTGAACTCGCTTCCTCAGTAAACACTCTGGCTGTCCTGGAGTCCGGCCTACCTGTATCCTGCCCACCGCCACCCAGGGAGGCGTCTGGCACCTCTAGACACACCTTGGGCAAACAGCAGTGGCAGTGACAGCTGCCTGTTACCCTTATCTCCAGGCCCAGTCTGTGACACCACTGGCAGGGTGGCAGCTGCCCTGGGCCTCTTCCACTTGGACTCGGCTCGTCTCTCTGCCCCTCCACTCTGGGCCCCTGGTGACAACTCCTCACCAAACTGGCCCCTTTCCCACTGGCTCTGAGGGGTTGCAGCTGCTGAGGTGCCCGCTGTCAGGGCCTCATCTGCAGGCATAGCAGGGCCTCCAGCCTGTGCACCCTTTTGTCCTCCAAGGAGGGCAGGCTGGGGTCTCATGGGGCCCTGCTTCACAGGACCCCTAAGAGTAGGGACGCCAGAAGCCACTGGACATGCAGCCTGGGGGCAGGAGGAGCCACCCTCCCCTCCCCGGTCCACACCCCACAGTGCAGTGGTTAGAACCGTGTCTGAAGGCAGAAACCCAGGGGCCGCTCTGAACACGCCCTCCAGCTTCAGGGGCTCCACCTTCTCTCCGCCCAGCCTTTCTCAGCCCGACTGTCCTCCCAGCCTCAATTCCCCCCACCACACTGAGCACGCACTGCACTGCCAGCTCCCTCCTGCCAGAATCTTCCATATGTCTTTCTCTGAGCCTGTGCCACTGCTCACTTCAGGGTATCCTGTCCCTACTCTGCCTGGTCCCTGGGCCACTTGTGTCATCCCTGCTTTTTAGCACTTGGAATGACGTATCTTTTTTTTTTTTTTTTGAGACGGGGTCTCGCTTTGTAGTTCAGGCCGGCCCTGAGCTCACTATGGTGCCCAGGCAAGCCTCGAACTCAGCAATCCTCCTGCCTCTGCCTCCCGAGTGCTGGGATGACAGGCGTGAGCCACCACGCCCGGCAAATGGAATGACATATCTTTCTGTTGTCCCCCAGGGCTGGCTGTGGTCTGGGGACACCCTGGCACGGCCTCAGCAAGCTGCTTGTTGGGCAGCCTGCCTGGCTGTCCCAAGTCCTGCCCAGGAGAACCTAAATATTCTCATTAACCTCCAAGGGAGCTAGGTACGGAGGAGCATGCTTACAATCCTAGCATTCTGGAGGCTGAGGCAGGAAGATCACTGTATATTTGAGGCCAGCCTGGATTACACAGAAAGATCCTGCCTCCAATGCCACAAACAAGCAAGTCAAAAAACAAAGAAACTTCAGGAGAAGTGGCAATGTCTGTGTCTGGGGGTGGAGGCCACCTCTGAGCCTTTCTGTCCCTTGGGGAGGCCCCTGGTCTGTGGCCTCCAGGCAAGGTGTGCTGAGTCACCCTAGGCTTTGTGGGTGGAGCTCAGAGCTGGAGGTCACATGGGACCCTTAGTGCAGAGCAGGCCCCGCAGGTGGCCACTCTCCATGGGCACCTGACCTCTAGGGTCTGGCTGGATGCTTCCCCAGCCCCCAGCTCTCCAAGTCTCACTAGCCTGCTGGGGTCTGGGAGGACAGAAGCCTCTGGGGGCTGAAGTCAGGAGAGCTGGGCCTTTGACTTGCTGCGTGGCTGTGGCTGGCCCTTGTGGGAATGAAGGTGGGTCTTTTCCAGCTCAGACCCAGGCATCACGGCCTAGTCTGAGGCACAGGGCCTCACCGCCCCATACTCCTTGGGCCTGGCTGGTCCACGCTGCAAGCAAACTATCACCTGCGTATGAAGGGGGTTGTAAGCCATATGCAAATAAGTGTATATGACTGGGTGTCCTTAGAACTTCTATAAGGCAGGCAGCAACCTGGCCTCGGCCTGGGGGCCATAGTTTGCCAACCCTCATTTCATGCGGTTACTTCCCACATCAGTATCGGGGATTCCTTTCCTTCAGTTTGCTCTCTTCTTTTCCTTTCCCTTCCCTTCCCCTCCTTGCCCCTCCTCTCCCCTCCTTGTTTCCTTCCCTACCTTCTCATCCCTTTCTCTCTCTCTCTCTCTTTCCTACCTTCCTTCCCTCCATCTTTATTTTTCTTTTCGAGTACTGGGGATTGAACCTAGGGCTTTCATGCAGAGATATAAGATATACCCACAGCCCTTTTCATTTTGAGACAAGTTCTCATTAAATCACTAAGAAGCCCAGGCTGGCTTTGAACCTGTCACTTTCCTGCCTCAGCCTCCTAGAGTGCTGAGAATACAGACATCTGCCACCATACGCGGCTGCTGAGATTTGTATCTACATAGCCTGGCCTCTTCTCTGCCCCTTGCCACTGAACTTGGATGCTTAATAGTGTTGGAAACCCAACATGCCCAGCCCTAGCCCCTGGCCACCCCTTCTCATCTTCCAGCTGCTGTGGTTAAAACCTGGGTTCCCCCCAACTCTTGCATCTGTCCCCAGCAAGTCCTACTGGTGTCACCCTCAAATGGCTCCAGTGACCTCCCTCGGCCAGGCCTTCCTTCTCTACCAGCCCTGTGCAATCTGCAGCCTCAGTTTCCCACGGGACCTACAGCCATGCTTCACCTATCACCCATGCCAGCCCATTCTCCAGTAGCAGGGAAATTACCCATGTCACGTGCACAATGCCAGCCAGCAGTGACCAGTGGGACACTCAGGCAAAGGGTTCTCCATGCAGACCCAAGCGGAAAGGTCCTGCTCCATTCAGCTCCACTGTGGCCCATGATGTGCCTAACAGGCAGGCTTGGGCAGGTCTCCATAATCCTGCGCTGGTGGTGGAGGCCTCTGTGGCTGAGGCCCCTCTGCCAGTCCTGGGCTATGAAGTGATTCACTGAGCCGCTCCACCTGCTGGCTGATTCACGCAGGTCCCTCTGTGGGGAGCCCGGTTTCCCGCCCAAACCAGTTACACCAGTGCTTCCCACGCAGGCCCAAGTGCCAAGTCCACTTCCTCCTCCCACTTGCTGCCTGGGTAGCTGGGGTGGGCACAGCTAAGAACCTTTCAGGGTGATGTGACAGCCAGGCTTGGGCCCAGAGGCAACCCCCAGGGAGACCCCAAAACACGCCTTAATTTCCCTCTAGGAGGGGTCGGAGACCAGGCCAGAGCTCAGGCCCCTCTGGTCTCAAAAGTGTGTGGCAGTGAGGTTGGGCCCGCCTGAGTGAGACAGTGGAAGAGCCCTCGGCCAAGTCCCGGCAGGGCCTCTGTGTCTCCCCACTGCTCCAGGCAGCCCGCTGCAAAGGGCCAGGGGATCAGAGAACTCCAGTGGCCTCTCTCTTGGGTATGGTGTGGAGACCCTTCAGGAGACCCCAACTCTACACAGCCCCAGTCCTGGCCTTGAACAGCCCCCTTCTAGGCCTCCATTTCCCCACCCACCAGAGGACTCGCTGAGGTCAGCCTCACCATACAGAAACATGGAAGTTACAAAGGGCCTCCTGTCTCAAGATGGAAGAGGCCCCGGTCCTGGGCACCACCTGCCGTGCACTCGCCCTAGTCTGTGGAGCCAGTGACAGACATGCCCAGTTCCTAGGTAATGGACCCCGTCTTGCCCATGGCATCAGGTGGGTAGCCTGCAGTGACCCTCTCTGTCTGAGCTTCACAGCCCACGCATGAGGTGGCACCATGGAGGGTCCTGTGCCCAGCACTGAAACCTGCTGTCACCCCATCTGCACACTGTCCACACCCCCTTCTCAGTGCCCCTCACCAGCTCCCACACCTGCTTCCCTCCTGGCGTTGCCAGGGATCCTGATAACAGCACGTGCTCTTCAGCTCCTCTTCCTGTCCCACGGTCCTCCCCGAGATCCTCCACCCCGAGAGCCCGCCAGGGCACCTTGCTCCCCTCAGCACGAGTCCCCTCGTGCACCTGCCCTTGCTGCTTCTCCTCTGTCCTCCTCTTCCTCAGCTCCATCTCTCCAGCTGGGCTTTGGACACAGCTGTCCACCCTGTGACAAATCCTTGGCCACTGCTGGGCTGGGCTCGCGCAGGAACTGTGGACCCTCCGTTCCCCTCTCATCCTGTACGTGTCATGCCTGCTGGGCACCATCCTGCAGGAGAACTTGGCCCTCCTCTCCCGCAGCTGCGAACGCCCTCCTTGCGCTGCCCGTGGGGTGGCTCCCCAAAGGCCTGCTAGGTCCCCGACTCTGGCCTGGCAGATCCTCAACTCCTCAAGGCAACTCAGGCTACTCACCTGGCCCGGTCTCAGCCCGGTTGGGGCACAGCCTTGGCATCACATTCATCTCCACCCATTGCCCAAATCAGGCCAGCGTCTGCCCTTCCCTGAGGCCACCCCTGCTCCAACCACATTCACTCCCACTTGGTCCCTGCAGGATCCAGCCCTACCCCGTGCCCCTGAGGAGGAGTCGCCTCGGGTCTGGCTCTAGTCCCTCCTCCAGCCGCTTGGGCCTTTCATTGTGTGTGTGAGAGAGAGAGAGAGAGAGAGAGAGGCTGGATCTCACTTTGTAGTTCAGGCTGGCCCTGAGCTCATTATGCAGCCCAGGCAAGCCTCGAACTCAGCAATCCTCCTGCCTCTGCCTCCTGAGTGCTGGGATTACAAGCGTGAGCCATCAAACCCAGGATTGTGGTATGTGGTACTGATTGCCGGTGGGCGTGGCCACCACGCCCAGTATTGTTGTATGTGGTTACCAGGGAATGAACCAGGGACCCTGAGCTTGCTAGGCAGGCACAGAACCACCGAGCTAAATCTCCGGTTGTGTCTCTCATCTTTTCCAGGACTCTGGCACATGCTGTCTCTGCTTCCTCTCATCTGCTTCAAGTCACTCCCCAAAAGTCAGGGTACCTGGTGACCACCTGTCTATCCGGTGGTCCCAAATCCTGGCTTGTTCATTTTTAAACCACTCACTCTCAATATGAAATTAAAACACTATCTTTCACTCAGAAGACACAGCACGTTCCCCACCACCTCAGAACCTGGACTCCCAGGGGACTAACTTGATGTTCAGTGGGCATCAGTGAACCGACAAATCCAGGCTCAGATGCAAATGGTGGTGGGGGGTGGAATCACTTCGGAGCCCTCCCTGCAAAGACCCTCTAATGAATCCCTGGTGCCAGCCTGCAGCCCGGATCCCTGGGTTCAGCCATCACCCAGCTGCACTCACTAGTGTCGGGGCACTCGGGAGCCCATAGGGGAAACCAATCCCCAAGGGGCTCAGGATTTAGCAGCATTTATCCAAGACCCAGCCCACACAGAGCGGCTCTCCCAAAACGTGCAGTGGGCTCAGCCTCCAGGCTCTGCCCAGCAGAGAGCCCCTGGCCAGCTCAGGGATAGAAGCTAACTGTGAGTGGGCAGGGGTCCTGGGGCAGGGCAAGGGGACGGGGGTCTCTTCAGACCCAAGTGTTCTGGGTCCAAGACTAAGCTCTTCTCTCAGGAGGTGGACCTGAGCGGGACTGGCACAGGGCAACCCCAGCAGCATGAGTCTGGGGCCTTTCGGGGTGCTGAGCAGCTGAGCCAAACCTGGGACACGCCTTGTGTGTAAAGACGGGCTTGAGGCAGAAGCCTTGGGATGAACCGCTGACCTCATCTGTGTGCAAGCTCCTAACAGGACGCGATTTCAGAGGAGAGGAAATGGGAATGTGCGGCTGGCAGCTGACCCAGGCATCCTCCTTCCTTCAGGGCCCCCTGGGCATTTTCAGAGAGTCCTGCCACGATGCCCTCAGAGGGTCACAGCCTCCTTGGAGCCTCCTGCCAGGGCTGGAAAGGAACCATCTCTGGTTGAAAATTGTGAAAAGTGAGGCCGAGAGGTCAGAGTGGCCAGTCCACCGCGTCTGAGGAGCTTCCCCAGCTGCCTGTGCATCTGGGCTGCCTGGAAACTGTCCCAGCTCTGGGCCATGGCGCCCCCTGATGGCCTTGCCTACCTGCAGCCCAGACCAACCTACTCTGCCTGCAGATGGGGAATCCGAGGCTCAAGATGGGGCGGGCTGGGCAGGTGACACAGAGCGTGGGGCACAGAGCAGCTGACCCCGTCATCCTGACCAGTACCCCCCCTGCCTCACCTTGGCCACTCACCCGCACCCGCTGCTCAGGGTCCCTCCAAGTAGGGAGCCGAGGATGATGCCAACGCCGAAGCAGAGGCCGAGCCGGCCCAGAGCCGCAGGCCGCTCCTCGGGCACAGTCAGGTCGGTGATGACCATCTGGGCAGCTGGGGGTAGGACGCGGTCTGAGCGGTGGGACTAGCTTGCTGAACCGGAGCAGGTCCGGGCCCAGGCTGAGGCCCCCACCGGGCCCCGAAGCCCCGAAGCCCTTCCCCTGCCCCGCGCCCCCAGGCCCTCTGGCTGTCTCTACCTGGCAGGGTGTGCATGAGCACGGAGGGCAGGCGCGAGGCGAAGAGCAGGAGGATGCCGGGCAGGGCCGGGCTGCAGGCAGCAGCCAGGAGCAGGTAGAAAGCTGAGGCCGCCAGGAAGGACAGCGAGAGCGCTGCCCGGGCCCCGCGCTGGTCTGCAAACCTAGGGCCACAGGCTGGTCAGAAAGCTGGGAGTCTGCAGCCTGGGTCCCCTTCCCGGTCCGCATCCTGGGGCTGTCTGAGCAGGGGTGGGGGAGGATGCGTGTGCTGGGCTGGCAGGGAAGGACAGGGCCCCTGTTGGCCGCAGATCTGCCTAGGGCAGGCCTCTGGCCTCTTGGGGCCTCAGTTTCCCCACCGTCCCCGTGGAGTTGTTCAGGTGTGGCTTAGGTGAGCTGGGGGAGTCTGGCTCAGGGGCCATTGAGACCCACTCTGGAAATAACAGCGGAACGCTAAGGGGCGAAGCAGGGTACTGTCCCTAGAGAAGACACAGTCTCTCCCACCCTGTCAGTCTCTGCCTCAGACATGACTGCACACGTTGCCCTGTGCAGCTCTGGCAGTGAGGTGGGCCAGACGATGTCTGTGGCCCTGTCCCCAACCCAGAGTCTGTGCGGCACTCAGAACCACGAGAGCTCCTGCCTGGGCTTCCAGAACTGTCTCTGCAGTTGAGCTAGCGGTGGGGCTCCCAGCTCAGCACACTGGGTCTGGCTGCCATGAGATCTTCACCAGCTAAACCTTCTCTGGCCATAAGCGCAATTAGTGGCCACCATGGACTGAGACACATGAGTGCCTACAACGGTCAAAGCCCTTCTGCACCTCATTTGCCTGCTTGAAACGGAGGGCTGCCACTTCACGGGGTTCACTGTGAGGTCAAGGGAGCTGGCAGGATGTCCCTCTCGAGGAGGGGTATGGGTCATCATGGGTCGAGGGGCACACGAACCCCTTCCCCACTGTACCTGCCGAACACAGGCCCACCCAACAGCTGAAGCACCCCGAAGGTGGTCTGCAGGTAGCCAAAGGCAACAGAGTCCAGGCCCAGTCTTCGGGACAGATACTGAAACACATTTAGGGGACAGGAGAGTGTGAGAAGGGCTAGGATGGGATGGAGCCCAGGCCATCGCTTCTGACGCTCGCAGGCCAGTGCGGCCTTCAGGGGTCCCTTCCACAAAGACACAGAAGCTCCTTTGTCATGACCCCTAGGGATGGCGTGCTCCCAACAGGCTGTTGGCCTCCTCCCCTCTGCCCACTCCATACTATTTAACTTTGTTCACTCAAAGCTTCAATGAGGCAGAACGCAGCATTATCCTGGCCAAGAAGAGATCGTTTCAAAGCACCTTAATAACCCCCAGAAGGTGGCCCACTGCCAGCAGGACCCAGTCCTTAGCCCCTCCCTGGAGGGTGAATCAGGGAGGAACGGGGGCATGACAGCATCCCTCCGGAGAAGGGAGGAGTCCCCGGGACCCCAGGCCCCGATGCCATCCTGCCCTTGGTCTCTGGGACTCTCCTCCCCATCTGAGTTCCTAGCCTCTCCCTCCCGCGATCCCACCTGTTATGGAACTGCCCACCGACTTCCCAAGTTGGAGCCCTAATCCTCAGAGCCTCAGAATGTGACCGTATTTGGGGACAGTGTCTTCACAGAGGTGCTCAGGTTGGGTGAGGCAACAGCCAGGGGCAGCTGTCCTTTCGGAGGGGAATGCTGGACCCAGACAACGAGGCATGATCACAAAAACAAACGCGAAGGTGAGGTAGAGATGAAGCCAGAACCAAGGGATGTCGGGCCTACCAGGAGGTGGAGGAGGCAGGATAGACCTCCCAGCACCGCCCCCGCTGGCCTCAGGGAGCCCGGCTCCTCCCGTCCCGTCCCGTCAACATGCTGCCCTTACCGTTCTCGCTCTTGGACTTCAGCCTCCAGAATCTTGGAGACAATGGTCTCCCTCACCTCACCCCCGGCCCTCCCTAACCTTCAGTCTCCGGCACCGGCCCTTCCCTCCCCGCTCTCCAGCTCTCCCCGTTCACACTGCCCTCCCAGTGTGGCTGGAGCCCCAGGACTACCGGTGACCTCTGACCTGCTTCCTCCTGTAGACTCCCGCTGGGAAGCCGGAGCCCTGTCTGTCCAGTCTGTGAGTCTGTGCTCTGTGGACCCTGCACGGCCCTCCCCTTTCTCTCCTCAGATCCTGCTGTACTCTTCTTTCTCCTCTCTCTCCAAAGCCCCGTTTCCTCCTTCCCTCTGGTCCCCACCCTGCAGCCATGAGGGGCCGAACTCCACCCAGACCTGCTGCCATCCTGCCTACCTGACAGCCCTCTCTGTGGGCGCATCTCATCCTCCCACTGCCCCCGGACAGGGCTCCCCACACTTCCCCCCAATCTCTCCACGGTACATGCCTGCTGCCCTGCAGCCCGCAGCCACCCAGAGTAGGAGTCCTCTGAGGAGCTAGCTGGCCACCGCCCCTCCAGGTCACTGCGGACCTCTGCAGTGACCTGCCTCTCACCAGGGCGTGGGGGTGTGAGTGAGCCCAGCCCAGGTGCCCAGGCCTGGGACTTCTTTGAAACTGTACCTCTGTGCCAGCTGCAGGGCGCCTCCCGCCTCAGTGGCATCTGCTTCAGTGGCTCTTCCTTCCCCTGTGACTCCGTCCTTGGTCCCCTGGCCCTTCTTGGCCACCTCTGAGCACTCCTCTTGCTCACCCTGGCTACAAGCCTGCCCTCACTCCAGGGACAGCCCCTCAGGGGTCATGTCCACACTGCAGAGCCCCAGACCTCTGTCCAGTACTGCCAGTATGCTCCCCCGAGGCCCTCCACCGTCTGAAGTCAGCTCCTCCGGCGGCTGTGGCCCTCTGATGTGAACGCTCCCTCTCTATCCCAGGGCCTTTGCACTAGCTGTGCCTCTCCAGTCTCCTTTAAGCCTTTGCTCCAGTGTTGCCTGCTCAGCCAGGTCTCCCTGATCCCCAAACTGCCTCGTGTTCTTGGGCTCTCAGGCCTCCCAGCCTCTCTAACACTTATGTTTCCTTTGCACGGTTTAACCCCGAACCATGTTTTCTGCGACGGGCATCACCACTCTTGCTGTCCCGAGGGCACACAGGCTCGTTCACTCTTCCCTGCACCAGGGTGGCAAGTGAGGGAGGGACAGTGACCACCCTTTTATGACAAAGAAAGCCCAAGCACCTGCCCAGGCTCCAAGGTCATCTGCGGGCTTGAGCTTGGGCTTGAGCTTAGGCTTGGGCTTGGGAGGTACAGTGGAAAGAAGTCCCAGGCCTGGGCACCTGGGTTGGGCTCACTCACACCCCCACGCCCTGGTGAGAGGCAGGCTCTGGGCCTGGCTGCGGCTTGCAAGGCTGAGACTTGTGGAGGCCCCAGGCTAATGGAGCCTGACTTCTTGGTGATGTGGTTTTGTTTCCAAACGCCCCTGGCTTACACCCCAGGGGAGATGTGAGTCAAAGACTGGTGCCTGGGTTCTTCCCAGCCTGGCCTGCTGACCACTCCAGGGCTCAAGGGACACTCTTTGTGGACCCCAAGTCCGGTACAGAGCATGTCATCAAGCCTGGGCCTAGGGAATCTCCGGGGAAACTTTTGGAGGTGACTTACAGTTGGGCACAGTGGTGCGTGCTTGTAATCCCAGCTACTGGGAAGGCTGAGGCAAGAGGATCAACTTTCAGTCCAGCTTGAGAGACCAAGAGAGAGCCCATCTCAAAAGATCAAGTGGCCAGCACTCAGGAGGCAGAGGCAGGAGGATTGCTGAGTTCGAGGCTTGCCTGGGCACCATAGTGAGCTCAGGGCCGGCCTGGACTACAAAGCGAGACCCTGTCTCAAAAAAAAAGATCAAGTGGCCTGTGGTCCATGGCTCCACCAAGACTAGACAAAAAAGAACCGTAGAGCAGAGGAGCCTCCGGGTTCCTCTGCACACGCCTGGGTGTTTTTGTCCACAAAAGCTGAGACTCTATGGGCCAGTTCCAAAGAGGTTTGTTGAATGAATTAAACAGGAGTAAAGAACAAGTCTGAGCTGGAGGGAAGTGGGTACCAGCAAGCAACAATGACCACTTAGTGACCTGCATGAGCCAGGCTGAGCTCAAGTCCCTGCCCTCACATTCTCGTAGGGGAGAGAGAAATTTAACAATTGAGGACACACAAAATAGACTATGCAGTGTGAGCCAGCAGGACAGGGAAAGTGAGGAAATATGAAGCAGGAGAGGGTGTGGAGAAGTGATGCTAAGATTCCAGGCAGGTGCAAGGAAGGATTTCAGAGGGGTGACCTGCCCAGAGGCCCTTGTACAGCCAGGACAAGAGCTGCACAGGTGTGTGGCAGAGGATCAATAATAGGGCAAAGGCCCCAGGTGGGCGACCGGGCGGGGGAGCAGCCAGGCACGCCACGTGGAGGGCCATGAGGCAGCGCCGCAAGGCTTCTCCGGGGGCGTTGGGCAGCCAGAGCAGTGGACGTGTGAGAGGGGCTGACAAGCACAGTGTACTCCGCTCAGGTGTGGCCTGGGGTCCCGCCCAGGAGGGGCCCTGATCCCATCAATCTCCAGGAGACCACAGCAGGAGAGACACAGGGCCTCTGGTGCGGGCTTCGGGGCGACTCACCGGCAGGATGGAGAACTGCATGAAGAGGCAGGTGAAGTCCAGCGCGGCCAGCAAGTAGGTGAGTAGGATGACCCTGGGACGGGCCAGAGCGCCCCCTGCGCTGCGGGACTGGTGGCCCCTGTGGGCCGCAGCTCTCTGCATCCTGCCTGGGTGGCTCTGGAGAGGCCTGGGAGGGACCTGACGGGGAGGCTGATCCGCAGAGGTGCTGAGGCAGGCAAAGGCAAAAGTCTGGTTGATGTGGGCAAGGTGCTGAGTCAACCGGCGAGGGTGCGGAGGGCAGGGCGCTGCAGGGCCAGATGCCCCTGCCCAGGCTCTCCAGCACTCTGAGCTTGGAGAAGGGTCAGCTGTCCCCCAACATCTGACAAGTCCTGGTCTCCCCCACAGCCTCCGGTGGAGGGGAGACAGGGACAGCCCAGCCCTGGAGTGTCAGCCGGCTCAGCCCCTCCCGTCCTACCCAAGAAGGCGCCACGCCCCCTCTCCGAAGGAAACTCAAGCCCAGTATGGCTGCTGCCTCTTGCTGAGGGACACCTTCAGGGGACAAGGGGCTGACTTGGCTAACCTTGCAAGTGGCCTTCTTAGGAGGACCGACCGTGGTTTCCTTCTGGGGTCCGCAGCAGAGTGCGGGGGGCTCTAGTGCTGCTGGGCTGGGAACAGGTAAACACAGGGCCCAGCACCTCTGCCTAACTATGGCAGGGTGCCGCCTCCCTCAATCCCGTCCCCCCAAAACCAGCAGCAACCGAGTCTTGCAGCCTCACGGAGGTCTCTCACGTTTTGCCAGTGGACGCCCCGCGTTTTGCCGGAACTCCCAAATCGGGTTCCTGCCGAGGTGGGGCGGCAGCCCGGGGCCAGGAGAGCGAGCCCGCACCCGGCGCACCCCGGGCGCTGTGCTGCGCCTCCCAGGCTCCCCTCGGGGGCCGTCCCCGAGCCGAGGCTGGGACGCGGCGGGAGTTCGGGACCTGAGGCCGCCCACGCACGGGTGATCTCGGGTACCTGCCTTCTTCTCTGGACGGACGTGAGCCCTGGTTGATGTGGGGTCGGCCCGCCAGGGAGACAACTGCCCTTCCGGGGTGAGCGCTGGCCCCGCCCTCTTGGGGGTAATCCAGGATGGGCCCGCCCCCCTCCCTGCCAATCCCCCCCCCCGACGGCCCCGCCCGCTCCCGCCCCCCTAGTTTTGAGAGCCTCCGGCCGACCTCTGCACAGTCATTGGCTAAACTCGTCACGCCCCGAAAGACTTTGTACACCTCCTGCCCACTCCCTCCCCCGCCCGCCGGCGTTTAGCCCGCTGTGGCTCCCGTGAGCCGCCCCGTAGGAGCTGGGCTCTATGGTCCTGGGTGGGCGCAGAGATTCGGAGCCCTCAGCAGCACCGGCTGTCCTCTGGGCAAGGAGGGACGGAGGTGGAATTTAGGACCGAGAGGAAGAAACAAAGAGTAGCAGCAAGAGGAGGGGAAGAGGCCCTGGCCTGGCCTTGTCTCTTCCGAGGTCCTGCACTGTTCCCAGGGAGCCAGAGACAGGAGCGCTTCCGGGAACAGTGCTGCTGGGCGCCTCTCCAGGTCTCTCTGCAGACCACGTGGCTGCTGAGAACTCCCTGGCTCGCTTTGTCCAGTGTCACCCTGTTGCCATGTCCCCATACCCTTGCCCGGAGCTGCCTGGGAGACATGGCGCGCGGGTCATGAGACTTTATGCTGTCCGCACCTCAGCCCCTGCCGGAGCTGGGGAGGCACAGAAGGCCCTGGGGTCAGCTCTCTGGGTAGCTGACTGTCCCTAGGTAACTGGAGGCTCACTGAAGACAGTGGCCCCACCTGCCCGGCAATGACCAGGCTAAGTGTCAGAACCAATGTCTCACTTCCATGTCTTTTTTTTTTTTTTTTTTTTTTTGAGACAGGGTCTTGTAGTTTAGGCTGGCCCTGAGCTCACTATGTAGCCCAGACAAGCCTTGAACCCAGCAACCTTAGTTTAGAACCTCCTACTTTAGCCTCCTGAATGTTGAGATTATAGGCATGAGCCGCTACACCCGGCATTGTGGTATGTGGTACTGATGGCTGGTGGGTGTGAACCACCACACCCAGCACTGTTGTATGTGGTTACTGGGGATGGGACGAGGGCCCTTGTGCTTGCGAGGCAGGCGCTGAGCCCTGAGTAAATCTCCAGCCTGCTCTCCCTTGTCTTTCTTTTTTGTTTTGCTTTTTGAGATAGGGTCTCGCGTTGTAGTTCAGGCTGGCCCTGAGCTCACTATGGTGCCCAGGCAAGCCGCCGCGAACTCAGCAATCCTCCTGTCTCTGCCTCCCGAGTGCTGGGATTACAGGCGTGAGCCACCACGTCCAGCATTGTGGTATGCGATGTTGATTGTTGGTGGGCGTGTCTCCACGCCCAGCATTGTATGTGGTAAGCGGGGATCGAACTCAGGTCCTTGCGCTTGCGTGGCAGGCGCTGGAACCACTGAGCTAACCCTCCGGCCCTCCCATGTCTTTTTTTTTTTTTTTTTGAGACAGGGTCTCGCTTTGTAGTTCAGGCTAGCTCTGAGCTCACTATGTAGCCCAGGCAAGCCTTGAACTCAGCAATCCTCTTGTCTCTGCCTCCCAAATGCTGGGATTACAGGCGTGAGCCACCACGCCCGGCTCCCATGTCTTTCTTAATCACAGCTCAACAGCAGAAAGCTGCGGAGGCAGTAAATAAAGAACACAGAGCTGGAGTTAGGGACAGAGCCAGGTAGCCTGGGGTCTGCAGGCCAAGCCATTTGATGTCCCCAAGGATGTCTGTTCACACACACTGCTTGTGGAAGAAGAGTCTTGGGCCAACAGAGCAAAAGGGTCAAATGTGCTCACATGTGATGAGGGAAGGACCCAGGTCCTCTGCTCGGCTCAGTTTCCCCCAGAGATGTGAGGAAGGAGGGTCCAACCAGAACCCAGAGGCAGGGAAGGCCCAGTGAGAGTTCTGGAAAGACACACAGGGCTGGCCTGGGAGGACAAGAGGGCTGAGTGACAGGAATCAGGGTGTCTCCCATTTGAGACCCCCTGGGGAGGACTGCAGTCCCAGTGGGCTCTGGGCTCAGGCGGGGGTGAGAGCTTGTCCCCACGAAGTTCCGAACTCCCACGCTGACTGGTCATGCTCCCAGGTCCGGCGGCTCCTCTGGCCAGAGGTTGGACCATCATTGGCTCCTGGGCAAGGGGTCCCTGGGCAAGGGCAGGAGGGGTTGGGTGAGCATCTGAAACTGCCCAGAGCCTGGCAGGAGAGGCCTGGGATCCTCTGGATTCATGAGGGGAGCAGGAAGGGGCCACTTACCACCCTCCTCCTCTGGTGCCAAACAGGGCCTGTGGGGGAGGGAACTGGTCTGGCAGGAGAGATCCCAGCTTTTGTTTTTATCATGAATGGGTCAGTAGAGGAGGGCGGGGAAACTTCCTGGTTGTGAGGGAGTGTGGGAAATTTGCCCTTCAGGCTGGAAGAGGAAAGAGCAGCACCAGGAACCCTGGACCTTTAGACTTCCTCCTCTAGAGGAAGCACCTTGGGCTGTGGGCCTGTGATACCAACTACTCATTTGGCCCCTCCGCACTTTCCAGGGTGAAACACCACGGCTGTTCTGCTGGGCGGCCAGTTCAGGCTGAACACCGAAAGACTGGATGTCCAGGAAACTGGGAACACTGTGGGGCTGGGGCATGGTGTGTCTGGGATGTTAGTGGGGAGGTGGTCCCACAGGGGCTGGAACTGTAGGATGTGGCCAGGTATCCTAGGAAGGATCTCTTTGATTGCTGCATGCTGGGGCCAGGATTCCTGAGCATGCCCAGGTGAAGGGAGAGCTGCCTACACCGCCTGGATGCATGACCATGACTACAAAGCAAGAGACTCGGATCTGCCCCCACAAACATTGAGCACCTACTGTGTGCAGTCCCTGTGCCAGGTGCTGAACTGCACTCCTTTGGCCTGTTTTAGCACGCGGTGGAGCAGATTTCGTTCCTCTGAATGGGGAAGAGCCAGCCTGATGGATAGGATGTGGGCTGACAGCCAGCCTGATGAGAGTCCCCAGAGGGAGGGGCCTCCGTACCCACAGGGACGCATTGGGTGGAGAGCAGGGGCAGAGGACAGGGCTTAGAGCTAGTGTGTTGCCTGGGTGGGCGGCAGCTAAGAACTGACTGTGGGTTTCACACCAGGAAGTCACTAATGATCGGGACCTCTGGTGGCTAAAGACAGTAGGAACAGACAACAGGGCTTCTGGACAACTCATAGAACTTTCGTCCCAAAAGGAGCCAAGAAATGGGAGAGTAACTGATGGAGAATGGAAAAGAGAGAAACACGTTTTGCTTAAAGTTTTTTTTTTTTTTCCTTTTTGAGACAGGGTCCCACTTTGTAGTTCAGGCTGGCTCTGAGCTCACTATGTAGCCCAGGCAAGCCTCGAACTCAGCAATCCTCTTGCTTCTGCCTCCTGAGTGCTGGTAAGACAGGCGTGAGCCACTATGCCCAGCATTGTGGTATGTGGTTACTGGAGCTCAAACCAGGGACCTTGCAATTGCTAGGCAGGTGCCAGAACCACTGAGCTAAATCTTTGGCCCTTGAAGTTTTATGATTTTAAGAATATGTGAGGGCCGGAGGGTTAGCTCAGTGGTTCCGGTGCCTGCCGCGCAAGCGCAAGGACCTGAGTTCAATCCCCGGTAACCACATATAATGCTGGGCGTGGAGACACGCCCACCAACAATCAACGCGCCTACCACAATGCCGGACGTGGTGGCTCATGCCTGTAATCCCAGCACTCGGGAGGCAGAGACAGGAGGATTGCTGAGTTCGCGGCGGCTTGCCTGGGCACCATAGTGAGCTCAGGGCCAGCCTGAACTACAAAGCGAGACCCTGTCTCAAAAAGCAAAAAAAAGAATATGTGAAACCTCAGGGAGGGAGGAAGATAGAGAGAGGTGGGGAGAAGGGCTCATGGTTGAGAAGATGCCCATTCCTTCTATCTCCAGTTATCCCCAAAGACTCACCTCAAATGACACTTATTCAGGGGCATCACCAGACCAGTTCTGGCAGTGTGGGTCCTCGCCGTAGTGCACTGGCTCCCTTAAAAGCACCATCTGCTTCTGCCCGCAGGGCTTCTTTCCAACCGTAGGCGTTATGCAGCTTCAGGTCTTGGCCAGCAGGGGGAGCATGGACCAGGCCCTGTACTCATAACAACCATGGCTGATTGCTTAGTGATCTGTCCTGGAGGTCAGACACACAGCCTTATGGAGTGGGATGTGCCCCAGCCTTGTGGGGACACTGTGGGTCTGGCCTCAGTTTCCCCCTCCATCTTGGAGGACTCAGTTGGGTGTTGGACTAGCATGGGGCTGAAGACTGCAGACTTAGGGAGCTTTTGGGGGAGACCTCTGTGCCACAGACTGGGTGAACAAGGGCAGCGTCAGAGCTGGGCCCCTGCTCTGAGGAAGCTCACACTCTGCCTGGGAACTTCGGGTTCACCTGGCTCTGAGTGGTCTCCAGGATGTGGGATTTCCCGTGCTGAAGAAGGAACTTCCTGGCCAAACATGGGCTATTGCTCACCTTCCCCTGTCTCGTCCCTGGAGGGTAAACAGAGCCCTGCTGGGTGGCCTCTGGGTGCCTGTCCAGACCCAGGGCAGTTTCAGGGACTCAGGCCATTTAGTTCCGACGGAGTTGCCTGGCCTGGTGTCACAATGGGAAGAAGCAGATCTCGGCCGCACTCCTCTCCGAGCACCCTGGACTGGCTGAGTGAGCTTCCAGCACCCTGAGTGCCTCCTATTTGTTCTCAGGGGTAGCTGCGTGGCTTTGGGCCCCATGACTGCGTTCCCACTGGTTTTGGAAAACGAGTACAACACAAAGGCAGCCTGCGAGAGCCTCTGCCAAAGCCCTGCCATGGTGCCCACTATGCTCTCCCCAGATAGGTTGTGCCCCTGGCCTTGGTCTGGAACATTCCTCCTACTTGCCAATCCCTTCCCCCTGCGGGTCAGAACAGGTGGCATGCCTCAGGTCCTCCTAGCACCATGTCCTCAGGTGATTGGCCCCACTGTCTCCTGTAGCTGGGCACTTTGCTGCTTTGAGCACTGATTTCTCTTCCTGTCTCTCTTCCTGGAAGCCCATCATGGAGTAGGGGCCAGGAAGATGCTGGCAGGGACCAGAGTAGATGGATGGGCGGATAAAGACGCAGATTGCAAGCCCTTGGGTAATGCTCAGGAACCATGGCTAATATCCAAACACAGAGAAGGCCCCGCACTGGCTCGACTCAATCTGGTGTAACCCAGGGAAAGGGCAGTGAAAGCTGAGGCTTGGTAAGCAGACCCAGATCTCAAAGCCCCAGCTTGCTGGTATGAATGCCAGGGTCTTGCATTTATGATGGGGGTGACACACAGGGCTCTGCGTTTAGCCCTACTGGGCTAGCAGCCTTGTACTTGACCAGTGTGGGCAGAGTCTAATCCTCTTGAGTCTCAATTTTCCCAGCTGCCAATTGGAGCTGACACGACTGCCTGCCTGTAGGTTCTCCTGGGGGGGTTCAGTGAACTCACTTGCACATGTGGCTATGTGGCACAGAGAGGGTATCTGCCAGCAGCCATCGCGTGTTGCCCAGCAATGCCAGGAGGAATGACCAACGTTCACTTGGAGCCTGGGTGAAGAAGCACCCACCCAGAGTGACCCCATCATATCCCACAGACCCCTCGCACTGACCGAGCTGCTCAGTATATAGATGGCCTTTCCTCCTGCCTGCTGGCTGACTGGGTGGTTGTTCCTGACTGGGCATATGGGCTTCTGTGGGGGTCTCAGTTTCCCCCGGCACTGCCCCAGGTTCAGGCCGATGCCCGTGTTGTGTTGTGAAGCAGCAGCAAGGGAAGAGGTGGCGGCAGAACTGTGCTCTGCTTGGCCCTCTAGACAGAGCGGAGGCGGTGGTGGAGGGGGGCGATGTGGCACTTACTGACTACATGGCCTCCACACCTCAGCAGGAACCTTCCTGGGGAGAGAGCAGAGACAGAGGTTAATGACTTGCCCAAGGACACACAGCCAGTAAGAGGCAGCGGCTCCACTTGACTCCAAAGCCTCTGGAGTTGCCTCTCAGTTGGGGAATGCGCAGTCCTGCCACCTCCTGCAGCTGTAGTGGCTTTGACATTGTACGAACTATACATAACACATTTATTCCTCCTTCCAAATCCTGTGTCCGGATGTAATCTTCAGGTCTTTGTCAATGTTCCTATATCACTGGGTTATCTAGTCTTTAGTGTTGAGGGGCTCTGAGTCACAGGGAGCAGATCCCCTGCCAAGTCTCTCCCTCGTGTACAGATGGGGAGGCAGCTTGGTCGGCAACTGTGCTCCTGTTCTGCTGTCTCTGGACACCAGGGGGCAGCAGAGTCCGGTGTTGGGCTCTGGTGGATGGGGAAGTTTTTACACAGGCGGGTCTGCAGCCTGGGAAGGGAGGGAGGGCGGGCACTGTGGTCTGCTATGAACCCACTGCGAGCAGCCCTTGGCCTGCTGCGTCCAGGAAGGTCTGGTCAGGAAGAAGCCAGTCTTCCGGGTCTGGCAAACTGCTTGACTTAGCTGGATGTGAGAGGTAGGGGATGGAGAAAGGAAAAAAGAATGGATGGACTGGTGAAGGCCCTGACCACGAGGTACAGTGGGAAGGGCTGGGGCTCAGCCCAGGGCAGGAGCTTGCTCCTTCACCTTCCTCGCCTTGCTAAGTGAGCTCACCTCCCTGCCTCAGCCTCCTGAACAGGGACATCATGGCATAGAGGTCACACCATGTAGTAGAGGCATAATTGATGTCTAGAGACTCTCCCAGGGCCCAGGAAGCCCTCTTCACCTTTAGATCCCAGCAGCCACAGGGTTGACGGTCTGCCTTTCTACTTCTGTCACCACAGGCTGCGCTGGGCCATATTTTCTGTGGAGAGGAGTGGGGTCAGAGCGCCCCCCACCGTCTGTTTCAGGGAGGTCCTGGGCTTCTCTGCACACTGGGTCACGGGGTACTGGGCAGGGTCTGGGGTCCCCTCTGTGGTGTGTATGTGTGTGTGTGGGGGGTCTGTTTTCACCAGACTTATTTTTTTGTTGTTGTT